>VXBH01008696.1:39527-54106 GCA_013400035.1 Rynchops niger | reverse complement strand
GCAATAACATCTGCCAGCTCTGTCAGCACTCGCGAGTGCATCCCGTCAGGGCCCATGGATTTATGGATGTCCAGCTTGGCCAAGTGGTCTCTGACCCGGTCCTCCTCAACTGAGGGAAAATCTTCCTCTCTCCAGACCTTCCCCCTTGCCTCCAGGGTGTGGGATTCATGAGGGACAGCTTTAGCAGTGAAGACCGAAGAAAATAAGGCATTCAGCAATTCTGCCTTCTCTGCGTCTTCCACCACTAGGGCACCCGTCTCATTCATCAGTGCGCCCACATTTTCCCTAGTCTTCCTTTTTCTATTGATATACTGAAAGAAGCTCTTCTTATTGTCTTTAGCTGCAGTGGCCAAGCTGAGTTCTGATTGAGCTTTGGCCCTTCTAATTTTCTCCCTACATAGCTTCGTTATATCTTGATAATGCTCATAAATTGCCAAGCCCCTTTTCCAGAGGATGTAAGCTTTCCTAGGTGGCAGTTCTGCTGGCTCCCTGTCTTGCTTCACCAAGAACTGAAAATTCTACCATTTCATGGTCATTGTGCCCAAGACGACCTCCAACCTTTACATCCCCCGCAAGACCTTCTCTGTTGACAAACAGTATATCCCTAATAGAATGTCTGAAGAAATATTGCCTCTTACAGATAAAAACAGACCACATACTTTGCTTTGAATCTTTCTTTCAGGTAATAGTTGAACACAACACATTTCGCCTGTTGTCACTGTACTGAGTCCTCATCTGGAATAATTAATTATGGAATTAATTGCTGAATGCAATGACAGGTTCATAGATCTAATCACAGATTTGAAGAGGAAACCGCAGTGAACATATTATTGAAAATTCAATCCTAATCCATAGTCTAGAATGAAGATTTGGGGTTACACCTTTTTTTTTTTTTAAACAAAACGAAACAAAACAAAAACAAAACAAAACAAAACAAAACAAAACAAAACAAAAAAAAAACAAAAAAAAAAAAAACCCAACAAAATTTGGGAAATGTACTTGTGTTTGGGCGGGAAGAATAAGTAATTTAAATATTACTAACATTACTTGAATTATTATTAGAATACATTTATTAAAAAACCTCCTAATTTCAGGGGAAAAAAAAAAAAAAAAAGAAAAAAATATTCCTAAAAATACTCCCTGACTTAACTTCTTCAAGTCAGGCATTAAGAATGAAGATGAGATTTCATGTTCCTGCAACAGACACCTTCAAATGTATTATTTTCATAGTGAAATCTAATGAAGTAAATATAACTGAAATTAACCTCAGGCACTATCAGCTAATCTTGAAGTATTTTGGGAATCTCAGTAAAAGAGCACAAAGCAGAGAGAAAACATATTTGCCTGAACACTTATATTGATCTCTAAATACAATAGGTTGCTTTCTTTCATTACATGACATAGAGTAAGTAAAAGTGAATTGCAGTGCGCCACAGTATCCAAACCAGCTTTTTATGTCTTTTTAGTCAATACAATCTTAATATCAAAAATAAGCAATATTTTTTACATCAGCTTTGGAAAGTTCAGAATTTCCTTTAAATATTTGGGGTTTTTTTTTCTTATTTAATTTCCATACAGCAGTTTGTTCCCTTCTTTATACTAACAATTCAATAGCAAGGAAGACATCTTTTAAAAGTATTTGTTTTGAATATTAAATTTTACTGACTTTTCTAATCCATAAAAAGCAAAAAAAAGAAAAGAAGTATTAACTAAGAGTAAATTGACTTGAATATACTGGCAATGATCACTTGACACTCATTAAATGAAATTCAGAATGGCAGATTTTAATTAATTCATTTACAATTAATTGAAACTATTAATCACCATTTACATATAAGTTTATGATAGTTACATTATCATTCTTGTTACTGCTTGGTTCTATGTAGTTAACCTCATCACATTTTATAACCTACATACATAGAATTTTTTAGTGTTCAGCTTTAAACTAACTGAAGTCTAACCTAAAATAGTCTAATAATTTCTTTTTATGGAACGTCCCCCATTCACCATGACCTTTCCAAGATAATTGAGAGCAGTCTTGCAATGACATGGGCCAACTCTGTCTGTATTCATGGGTCCATTTATGTCCATTAGGTCCCATAGGCTAAACTTTGTGCCTTCTGTCTTTGCGACCAAGGTTCCAAAAATAATTGTCCCTGTCTATCATTTATTTAACAATATATGTATGGCCCAAAATTTCCACATCCTTAGTGGAATCCATCAGGATTCAAAGGTCAGGTCCTTGATTCTTGTGTGTATGACTGTATAATGGAACAAATTTTACTAAGCAAGTGATATTACCTGTGTCTTATTTAGCCTGTGTCTAAAAAAATGAAAATTTGTTTTGCATATAGAACACAGAATAGAATATAAATTTCTCTCCTCTTAAGAATAAATGCTAAAGCCAGTAAGTACTAGTTCTGACAAATTATCAGAAATAATTTGAAAATGGAACAATCTAAGACTTTGTGTCAGGGTGCTCCATTAGTCAGCAGCTCCCTGGGTTTGGACACCAGCAACAGCAGGGAGGAGAGGAGACCCTAAGAGCTTCATCGCCTCTCATCCATCCCACTGCCCCAGACAGGGAGCAGGGCAGGCTAGAGGTGGCAGGACAGGGGGCAGCCCCAGAGCCAAGAGTGAACTTCCATGGGGATAGAGAAGTGTCAAGACCAGTCTGGGATATTAGCCTGGAGATGGGAGTCAGGATCATGTTCTGTCATGGAAATTGGGGTCAGACACAGCCCTGTGATGGGTTGCCCTGAGCCATGGTAATTGGCCAGGACCATCAGCCCATAGGTCGGTCTTATTCAGAGGGACCTCTGACTGACCAGGGCTCTCCACAGCCAGTGTGGAGACCTGGAGACAGGGGCTGCTGCAGTGTCGCTGCAGAAGTGACTGACGGTCCCAAGGGGCTGACATGGGGTCCTGGACCATGGGAGGGGTGGCAGGAGGTCTAGGGAGGAGCATTAAGCTTCCCGCTCCCCATAAATTGACTCTTCTCTGAATTCAAAACTCAGTGGAAAGATGCATGCTTTTAACTTAGACTCCTGAATCACTCTCTGAAACCGTTCACCAGACTCTTTGTTTAGGTGAACCAAAGAATTGAGACTTCTAGCTGAAGCTCTTTCTTTGAGGTGAAAACCTTTTTATAAAACATTTTAACATCTTCGTAGTCTTTCTAAAATAACAATGCAATTCTGGAAAAGCCACTTAAGCCTGAGTAGATGATGTTATAAACCAGATCAAGGCAGCTGGAAAATACAACAATGAGGAGGAAATGTAAAGTTAATTTAGACCACGAGCACAAGGTTAGCATGACGAAGAATGTTATGGAGTGGAAGCAATTGCTTTATCTCAACACCTAGGGACACAGTAACAAAAACTTATGGTAGTAATGATGTATAGGGCAAGACAAAACAAAGAAGGGTCTGATTTTACAATGTCAAGGAAAAAAACAGAAGAATGTTGCCTCCCATTTGACAAAGTATGTGAGTTGTTTAATCCCACTTAACCTCAGTTTCATTTTCTGTGGTCGTCAGGCAAAATAATGCACCCTGTAGTTTTTGTTATGAGCCTTCCAAGTTGTGATTGTTATCACTGTGCTCTCTGAAGAGAATAGGTGTTCACCATCACTGAGAGAGTTTCCTCGTTCGCTTCCCTGAAGAAACTATCGTGGAGCAGATAAAATTGTTCACCCAAGTGTCTGGCTCTATTGGTGTGGCAGCAGCCCTCAGGCCAAGCATTATAACTCTTTCTGCACAACTCTTGGGTTGCTTGTTTTTAGTTTCTGCTTTATTCCAGACTCTTGCCGCTGTGTGTCTTAGGGAAAAAGTGATGCTGTTGTAAAAGTATTGTTGCATTCATTCATCTACCTATGTGACTCTTGCAGCAACAGAACATCAGAGGTGTGGGTCTTAGAAACCGGTGGTGCATGACGAATGCAGAAAGTGGACTTTGAAGTATGGGTAGGGGGACTTCGGAGAAGCTGATGAACTACAAAGGGAGATAGTAGTGGGGGGCAAAGCAAGGCTCACTCAAAAACACAGGAAAAACTACTAGTCACTAAGCTACTTTAAAACTAAGATAAGATAACTAAGAAGATAACTGTGTCTGAAGATTTCTCACCTACAGTAACTTGTTATTAAATTACCTCCCTTTTGTTTCCTTCATTGTTTGTCCTAGTTGCTTCTTCTTTTGATGCAGATTAGCTACAAATTTAAGTTTATTGGTGCTTGACTAATGAACTGCTATCTGATTACCTGTTATTAATTCCCTTTAACATACACCTGCAGATGTTACAGTGTCTAATTTGATCAAACATGTTACGTTACCTGAATACATAGCAGTGGTTAGAAAAAAAAAAAAATCATTTTACACTATGAATTTTGAAAATTAATTGTGTACCACATCTAAAATACAGCATTAAGTAGGAAAATAAATAATAAAAACTGTAATCCAAAATGAAAGTAGAGATAATAACCTGAAAATGAAGCTTACTTAAAGCATCCATATTATGCTAAAAATGCCACAGACAAACTGTAGTAATGATTACAGAAAAAAAAGAAAAAAAAAAAAAAAAAACAAGAAAACATANAAAAAAAAAAAAAAATAGCAAACAGTATAACCTCTCCTTTATAAATATTGGTCTGTTAATTAGAAAGGAAGAATAAAGCAATTAAGAATAATGGCTATTTTTAATGTTAAAAATGGAAATGTTGGTTTGATTCAACAAAGTAATGAAGGGATAGGCTGACCCACAGAACTTTTAGTGGCATGGATTTCCTTTCTTTTGTTGATCACTTTGCAGTCTGTCAAAAGTCTATTCATAATTTTGTAGGTGAAAACCCTGTCTCAAAATAAAGCAGAAATTCTATTAATAAAAAGAAAATCTGATCCCATTATGTCTTTTATTAGAACACATTTGGCATAAATGCAGAGCTCTGTGTGCCTTTAGGAGTAGATCTGACAAAGACAGTTACTTGTGCTCAGGACTGGGCTTTAAGCCATGCCTTTTCAGAGTTCAGTAAAACATAATATTCCTTAGTTTTGTAAATAACCTGGAAATTTAGCAAGAATTGTAGCAGTTTCAATGCATATGTTTCTGTTACAAATATATGTATTTTAAATACATAAATATATGGTATTTGTATTATAGAAACAGATGATATAAATATATTACAAATATATGCACATATGAACATAAAATTATGTACATGTATCTAACGTAGAAGTGCTCTGTGTAAACATATATAAAAGGAATCCCATGGAGAAGTGTCTACTGTCAGTATTACCTCACATTTTCTTTATAAAAACAGTTGCCTTTTTAAACAAAGTACCAAAGAGTTTCCTAAATCCTGTCACTCCCGATTATGGATTGCTGCATGACATAATAACAAATAATATTAGTAAACTTGTATTTTTTCTTTCCACTTCTTAATGGGAGATATTTCATGTATGTAACTTACATGATGGTTAGATGTTTACCGATATTATAGCTGTTTCATTAAAATTCTGAGTTGGCTGTAAACTGAAGAAAAACAGCTTTTTATTCCACCTTTTTTTTCTTTACCTTTTGTTGAATTAGTCATTTTTCCTTAGAAAAAGGCTAAAAAGAGTCAAATACCCTTACTCTTCAGAAATAATATAATAGCCACATGTTAGGTTGTTGAGTTCTTCGAGAAGTGTTTTAAACCCTGTTGTGGCTGTTGCCCTTTTCAAAGAGGTCTAATCTGAGTGTGTGATTTGCTCTACTGAACACGTTGCCATTATCTGTGAATTTGTTCTAATATTGTCTTGCAGCATGCCCAAAACAGCAATCTCTTCCTATCTAGTGTTGATATTACTATGAGTTTAATAAGTTTCTCATAATCCATTGAATTATAGTGTCTTTTATTGGCAGATAGAAATACAGATTGAAAATAAGCACTTTTTTTCCTGTTTTTCTGTTTTCAGTTTTGAGGAATGCATTTTCACATAGCCTGTATGTATAAAACTCCAGTTCCAAAGTCAAAGCAAACAAATAATAGAATATATTCCTGCTCAAATAGAGCAAAAGTTTTGAACTTATTAGGTATCATTTTCACGTTGCTTTAAAGTCCAACAGATAGAGATATGAATATAAAGTTTACTGTGAAAAAAACCCAAAACCACAAAAGCAACAGAAAAAAGCCAAGCATCACTCTCCGTATCAACCTGGGAGTGGGACTAATCTACATTAGTTTCAGTCATATATAAATACAGTATGTATTCTAAGGTAAATACCAACCATCCTTCAATAGCCAATGGAGGTACACAACCAGAGATACCTAATACAGATGGGAGAAATCACTTGCCGCGAACATGTCCCTTCTGCACTTGTTATACGTGTATCCTGTAGCACAGGGTTGAATTGTCTGAACTTCAGTCTCTAGTGTCACTTGACATACATGACAGTATTACAGATTTCTGTATAAGATCATTAGATATGATAGTTAGACAACAGAAGCCTTATGCATTGATGGCCAAAGGAACGCAAGGGGCAGCTGGAGGCCAGATGATATACCCCACCATAACTAAAATGACACAATATAAGATGCGTATACGTCACTGAATCTCTTGGATATATTTAGTTGGATGGGCTTATAACCTAGTTGACATTACTGAACCTCAGTGAGATGAATTCAATGATGGGAGTGTAGCTATCAGTGGCTACAGGCTGTTCAGAAAGGACAGGAAAGGAAGGAGGGGTGCGGGGTTGCCCTTTACGTCAAGATATGGATAAATTGTGAAGAGCTGTATCTGAAGAACAGCCATGAACAGACTGAAAGCATACGGGTAAAAATTAGAGACCAAGGCAACAAAGGGAACCTTGTGGTTGGTGTCTACTACAGGGTGCCTGATCAAGAGGAGCTTATTGATTAAGTCTTCTTACTCCAGCTACAGGAAGCATCTCACTCACAAGTCCTTGTCCTTCTGGGGGACTTGAACCACCCTGACATCTGCTGGAAAAGTAGCACGGAGAGTTGTAGGCAATCTAGGAGACTTCTGAAGTGCATTGAGGATAACTTCTTAGGCCAGGTAATAGACAGCCCTACCAGTGGGGATTTGATACTGGACCTGTAGGTCACCAACACAAGTGAGCTAATCAAAGACATCAAGATTGGAGGCAGCCTGGACTGCAGTGATCAGTGGAGTTCACAGTCTTGAGGGATATGAGTCAGGCAAAGAGCAGAGTCAGGACCCTGAATTTTAGGAAAGCAAAATTATAGTTCTTCAAGGAATTAGTCAATAAAAGCCTTGGGAAATTGCCCTCAGGGACAAGGGAGCAGAACAGACCTGGCAGATCTTTAAGGACACTTCCCTTAGAGTGCAAGAGCTATCAATTCCCAGGTGTAAAAAATCAGGAAAGAAAGACAAGACTGGCATGGCTGAGTCGAGACCTGCTGGGCAAACTAAAGGGCAAGAAGGAGTTGCACAGGCAGTGGAAGCAGGGACAGGTATCCTAGGAAGAGTATAGGGATGCTGACCGGTTGTGTAGGGATGGGGTCAGGAAGGCCAAAGCACAGCTGGATCTGAACTTGGTGAGGGATGCAAAGAATAATAAGGGCTTCTATTGGTATGTCAGCCAGAAAAATAAGGTCAAAGAAAGTGTTCCCCACCCTGGTGTGCAAGACTGGCAAACTGGTAACAATGGATGAGGAGAAGGTTGAGGTTCTCAACAATCTTTTTGACTCAGTCTTCACTGCCAACCTTTCTCCCCACACATCTCAAGTGGATGGACCACAAGATGGGGGCTGGGAGAGCAAAGTCCCTCTCACTGTAAGGGAATAGCAGGTTTGTGACCACCTGAGGAACTTGAACATATAGAATTTTATGGGACCTCATGAGATTCATTTCAGAGTCATGACGGAATTGGCTGATGCAATCGCTAAGCCACTTTGCATTATATTTGAGAAGTCCTGTCAATCTGGTGAAGTCCCTGGTGACTGGAATAGGGGAAAAATAACCCCAATTTTCAAAAGGAAAAAAGGAGGGCCCTGGAAACTTCAGGGTTCTGACAGGCAGGTCAGTCTCATCCTATGCCTGGCAAGATCATGGAGCAGATCCTCCTACAAACAATGCTGAGGTACATGGAAAATAAGGAGGTGATTGGTGAAAGCCAACATGGCTTCACTAAGGACAAATTGTGCCTGACAAATTTAGTGGCCCTCTACGACAGCGTTACAGTGTTGGTAGACAAGGAAAGAGCAACTGACATCATCTACCTGGACATGTGCAAAGCATTTGACACTTTCCCGCACTACATCCTTGTCTCTAAATTGGAAAGATGTGGCTTTGACGGGTGGACCACTCGGTGGATAAAGAATTGGTTGGATGGCCGCACTCAAAGAGTTGCGGTTGACGGCTTGATGTCCAAGTGGAGAACAGTGACTAGTGGTGTTCCTAAGGGGTCGGTATTGATACTGGTACTGTTTAACTTCTTTGTTGGCTACGTGGACAGTGGGATTGAGTGTGTCCTCAACAAGTTTGCCAGTGATACCAAGCTGTGTGATGTGTGGATGACATGCTGGAGGGAAGGGATACCATCCACGGGGACCTGGACAGGTTTGAGAGGTGGGCCATGCAAAACTCATGAAGTTCAACCAGTCCAAGGGCAAGCCCTGCAACTGGGTCAGGGCAACCCCCAATACCAATACAGGTTGGGGGATTAAGGGATTGAGAGCAGCCCTGACAAGAAGGACTTGGGGGTACTGGTGGATGAAAAGCTGGACATGAATGTGTTCTTGCAGCGCAGAAAACCAACTGTAGCCTGAGCTACATCAAAAGCATGGCTAGCTGGTTGAGGGAGAAGATTCTGCTCCTCTACTTCGCTCTGGTGAGATCTCACCTAGAGTAGTGCATCCAGCTCTGGAGCCCTCACCACAGGAAAGACATGGACCTGCTGAAGTGAGTCCAGAGGAGGGCCACGAAAATGACCAGAGGGTTAGAACACCTCTCCCATGAGGACTGGCTGAGAGAGTTGGGGTTGTTTAGCCTGGAGAAGAGAGAGCTCTGGGAAGACCTTAATGAGGCCTTTCAATAGATGAAGGGGCTTATAAGAAAGATGGAGACTGACTTTTTAGTAGGGCCTGTTGCAATAGGACAAGGCATAATGGTTTTAAAATAAAAGAGTAGATTTAGACTAGATATAAGAAAGACATTTTTTACAATGAGGGTGGTGGAAAACTGGAACAGATTACCAAGAGAGGTGGTAAATGCCCCATTCCTAGAAACATTCAAGGTCAAGTTGGATGGGGCTTTAAACAACCTGATGTAGTTGAAGATGTCTCTGCTCATTGCAAAGGTGTTTGAACTAGATGACCTTTAAAGGTCCTTTCCAACCCAAGCCATTCTATGATTCTCTGACTTAAGCACATGTATAAGATGTCTATGTAAGGTGTCTATATGTAGATATGAATTTATGCTCCAGTTACATCTATAGAGATTAGATCTCATCAGTACAGCAGGTAGGAACCAAAGAGCTTTTCAGTTAATCAGACCTGATATTTCCTTTAAGATGAGATGAATAGCTTTCTGGTAAACATTCACTGGGTTGATTAGGAGCTTGACTCAATTGCTGAAACAAAGGTTTTGAGTGCCGTTTGAGGCACTTTAGGGGATCTTGCCTGGCTTTCATCCTCCAGTCCAGAATGGCATGAAGCTCCCTCCCTATAGGTCTGGTTTATATCTGCTATATATCTGCTTTTAATATCTGTTAATATCTGCTTTTATATCTGCTAGTTAGCTGTGTTGAAGCAAAAAGATCCAAGACCTGCATGGATTACAGTGGGCTTAATTGTAGACTCCTAAATGTAGACATGTTGCTCTGGAAAGCAGCACCACCCTCACCTTCATGACAGCTAACATAAAGCAGGATGAATCTACCTTTAGCTTTAAAATCATCATTTACACATGGAATATGCAAAAAGTGTTAAATTAGGACTAAATTAGGTTACTGTTAAATAGGACTAATAATGGGAGTGAAATGATATGAAAGACAGTCATTACCATTGCATTACATGTGAGATGAACACATTTTCAGAATTCTAGTTTGTTAAGAACTGTAGCATCTTCTTTCTTTAATGTATGTTATAAAGTAAAAGTTTTATTTTTTTTAATTTCCGACAATGGCAGGAAATTTCTTAGAACTTCTGTGTTTAAGAACGTGTGAAGCATTCTTAACAGTTTTAGACTGATCAAGAAATTCAATGTTAGAATCAAAGACCAACAGTGAAAAGTGAAAAATATAGAAATAATAAAACAAAATCCAAAGCTCAAAGTTTCATACTCTTCTGTTCACTTAGGGCAAACAAGTAAAATTCATTTTACTTTGATTTAAACAAATTGTCTATATATAAGTTTAAAAAAAAAGAAAAAAGAAAGAAAAAAAAGAAAGAAAAAAGAAAGAAAAAAAATTACATTACCTATATAGAATGCTGTATACATAGCATTTTTTTCTATTCACTTACAAATATAAAACTGCTGCTTCTGTTTTTCCATGACTGATTCAGTCATTTACAGATACGAATCTGGATCAAATGTTCTTTTGCAGATTTTCAACAGAAGCAAATAATTTCAAAAAACAATGGGTCTAACAATAAATAACAATGTAATTTTCCTAGTACTCCACAATATTCTCCTACATTTGTCATTCCTGTAAATAGACAAGGCAGGCAATGATGATTTAAAATTACAGTTTTTTTCCAACTGTGTCTTCACAGTGACTCAGTGGTGAAGAGATTGTCCCTCTCATTTTCTCTGCCATGACAGGCTAGGAGCCCACTGCCAGATAAAATAACAATGTGTTACTGACTGACAGAAAACACTGAGGCAGCCTGGGAAAATTATAATTTAAACANCATTTTCTACAGGAAAGTCTACAATGCACTGAGTCACCACAACTGCCTCTAACTAACATCCATATTCACAGTGTGTCATCAAAATAGTGTTTCTGAAAAGGCACATTGTTATTTCTAATTATCTTACAACACTATTACTTAAAATTATATAAGTCACAAAATAATTACCTGTGAAAAAATGTCTTTTGGTTTGTCTGTATTAGTGCCAGCCTTCATTGGCTTCCTAGAGTATAATAGTTTCAAGATTTGGTCTAAAACAGTCTTATTAATACCTTTACAGAATTTTAGAACATCANAAAAATTACATTACCTATATAGAATGCTGTATACATAGCATTTTTTTCTATTCACTTACAAATATAAAACTGCTGCTTCTGTTTTTCCATGACTGATTCAGTCATTTACAGATACGAATCTGGATCAAATGTTCTTTTGCAGATTTTCAACAGAAGCAAATAATTTCAAAAAACAATGGGTCTAACAATAAATAACAATGTAATTTTCCTAGTACTCCACAATATTCTCCTACATTTGTCATTCCTGTAAATAGACAAGGCAGGCAATGATGATTTAAAATTACAGTTTTTTTCCAACTGTGTCTTCACAGTGACTCAGTGGTGAAGAGATTGTCCCTCTCATTTTCTCTGCCATGACAGGCTAGGAGCCCACTGCCAGATAAAATAACAATGTGTTACTGACTGACAGAAAACACTGAGGCAGCCTGGGAAAATTATAATTTAAACACTAGCAGAAAAAAAGAAAAAGAAAAATCCAAACCTCAAACTGTTACATTGGGGTTTTGGCCTACAGGGTTATCTCATTCACAGAATTGAAAATATGCAAAACTTTAAAAGATGTCAAATAAAATTTTAAAGGTTATTAATTACTATAGGGAAACCATGATNAAAAAAAAAAAAAAAAAAAAAAAGTAAAAACCCCCAGTCTTTAATATTTGAAGATTTCAAGTATTAAACACAGCAGACATGGTTCAAAAGTTATTCTTCATCATTGATAATTATATTTCAATTTTTTTTTTTCAAATGGCAGTTGTGTGCACTCATTCTTGAAATTATGTCTGAAATTATGATTTTTCAGAAAGTTCTAAGACTATATCACATATTAAAATAATAGCTGGATAATAAGGATAATGGGAATGCTGAAATGAGCTTTGGTTGCTTCCATCTGCGATAGACCTGATTCACAGATGTGCTTCAAACATGCTGAAAAGGTCAAATGCAAATATTTACTAGTAAAGCATTAGTAATCTGTAAATACTTGTATGTTCTGTAGAATTAATCCAGCCTATATTGGGGGCCCACTTTAAGAACTTCCTTATCAATTATTATATCTACCAAAACCAACAATAGAACTTTATCAAGTTTACTGAAAAGACAATGAAAAGAAGTTGATTCCTTTGAAGACCTATAAG
The DNA here is from genome assembly GCA_013400035.1 of Rynchops niger. Lineage (NCBI taxonomy): Eukaryota > Metazoa > Chordata > Aves > Charadriiformes > Laridae > Rynchops > Rynchops niger. Next base: position 41,800 of record VXBH01008696.1, on the reverse strand, counting down.
TCTGTCCAATGTATAGATCCCCTCCCTTCACTGGCTCGGTGAGATATTTTCAGAACACGAAGGACACTTGCCTCACTGAAAATTTGGTAAAGTAGAAAGGAAACTTTTTAGTAGGGCTTGTTGTGATAGGACAAGGGTCAATGGTTTTAAACTAAAAGAGGGTAGAGTTAGGCTAGATAGAAGGAAGACTTTTTTTATGATGATGAAATACTGGAACAGGTTGCCCAGAAAGTTGGTAGATGCCCCATCCCTGGAAGCATTCAAGGTCAGGTTGAATGGGGTTCTGAGCAACATGATTTAGTTGAACATGTCCCTGCTTATGACCTCTAGATGACCTTTAACTGTTCCTTCCAAACCAAACTATTCTATGATTCTATGAAATGTTAGATACCTCCATCTCCTTGATAACCATAAGATAGGCTCTTAGTAGAAGATACAGACACATGCAGCTGTTCAGGAGACCTGAATAATTATTAATACTTCACTTCTACTGTTTAATCCTGAGTTTAGGATTCCTGATTAAATCTCTGAACAAAGGATGTTTATTTTTATTGCCTTTGCTAAGGTCAAGAGTGATTAAGTTCTTAACCGTAACGCAAGTTAAACACTTAAAATTAAACCAGATGGATCAAAAGTATTTTTTTTTTAATATGACATTATTTGTAGGTTACTTTATAGGTAACTTAAAGCTAGGTTAATGGTATTTGTATTTTCTTCATTTGTATGTATTTAATCTATAAATTACTACCTCCCTGAATTTAACCAGTGCTTTTTTGGCTAAGTGAATCCTATCAAAACACTGTTTAGAGCAGTCCTAGATTTTTCTCTTGATAGCTGTCAAATGAATGTCTTGTTAAAATGCACGCCAGACATAATCACCCAAGTAAAAGGAGCCCCCTCAATAACAGAGCAAAGCATAAAGTCAAAGTGGATTGGGTACAAGACACGTACAGTGCAGTCTTGAGAATGATCTGTAGAATAAACATCCCATAGTTATTAATTAATAATACTGAGAGACCATCATAAGTTTTTCTATAGAAAATCTAACTTTGATTTAGCATTGCTGCTATTTCCTCTGCTTCCTTCTTCTTTCAAAGATTAAAAGGAATTTCTGAAGGCTTTTTTTCATTTTTCACATATTCTGCACAAGTTTTAAGACTGAAGAGATGGCATTAACCTGAATACTTATTTCTATTTATACTTTGATGGTGACAAGGACTAATGGCATGGATCTGTTAGTGCCTTGTTAAACCTGAAAACCATGAACACTGGACAGAAGTATTAAATTTTGTGTAGCTATGAATAGTTCTTTCTGACTATCTTTCCACAAAAAGCAGAATCAACTCCCATTATCTTGTCAGCTAGTCTTTCAGATCACCCTAAAATAAATGTTTTTGGCTATGTTTAGCTAGCCAAACAGCTGACCAGACAAATCTGGGTGTGAATTAGTTAGACAAACATAGATATCTTGGCCATCTGAGGTATTGCAGGGTGTCCTGGCCCCTGGTTGCCAGCCTAGAAGTATGAGTTCTCCATCAGTCTTACATCAAATCTTCCATCACTGTGTGAATAATTCAGCTAGTCTGAGATATCTCACATGGCATCAGATATTGACACTCAGGTAAATGAACTAAGCTTGCCTTGTGATTTTGGTTAGGTCACCATTAAGTCTCAAGGGAACTTGTACATCCAATTTAGGTGTTCTGAATTTGGACACCACTGTCTGCATGAAAGACATGGGCACATTTTTTGGAAGGACTGGTTCATCTGGATGAACAGAAAAGGCTCAAATCAGACAAACTGGACTGATTCTCCCATTACTTCTTTCTGGCACTAATCTTTCATAAGGTGACTGCTTTTCTTCCTACTTAAGTAAGATTTATTCAGAATTCAAAGCAGACTTGGATTTAAGCCTTAAATGTGAATACACATCACATTTGATTAATTTCAGGTCTTCATCAGCTAGTTCAAGCTGGACCTTTGGATATACTTTTTCTCAAAGAAAAGATTAAAAAAGAGTAAAGAAAAATAGAACAAACAAACAAAAAAACCCCTTACTTTTTAGAGAGTAATCCCCAAGGTCATTTCTGATTGTGTGGGTCATTTTTGTGATGGAAAGAAAATAAACTATTTGAAAGTTAAATAAAATAATTAAGTATATAAAAGTTTGCTGGAGCTTTGGCCTCAGTGAATAATTAAGCTTCTTTTACAAAAGCACTTCAGTAAGTGAAGTATAAATGAAATGTTTCTACCTTTCCTTTTCTTTCTTTTTT
>VXBH01008696.1:18804-33052 GCA_013400035.1 Rynchops niger | reverse complement strand
AAAAAAAAAAAATGAAGAGCACTGGATTGCCTGTATTTCATTGACTGTATTAACTAGTGGAGGTATACTTGAAAATTTGGAGTAACCCAGGAGAGATTCAATCTTCTTTAGTATGCAATGCACAATATTTAATGACTCATATCAACTAGCTATTTCCTGATTAGAAATGACAACTTGGTTACTGGCACTCTTAACCTGTTTGATAGAATATTTCCCTTAGGGAATACAAAACAATTTAATCTTTCTAGATTAAAATTTATCTGGGGCAAGGAAGTCTACTTACTCTTTCATATTTGAAAGTGACTAAGAAGACACTCAACACTTTTGCTCTTATTGATTTGAACTGTTACAGAGGATGAGTCAGAGATGATGCCTAATACCAAGAGGAATTTAGTATTTATTCTTGTGAAGGCAGAAACATCTTATCCCAATAGATGAGAGAGACCTCCTCACTAGAACTATTTGACATATTCCTACCAAATTCTCTGCAATAAAGCAAGAGTGCAGGTATTAACCCTTTTGTTCCACTAGCCAACTAGTTCTTTCTTAACTGCCTGCAGAACAGTAGTGGCTCAGTTAAAAATAGTTCTTATAAAAAAACCCAACCAACCAGACAATCCCTGCTCTGTGTTTAAAATGGAAAATTGCATTGGTAACTTGTGAATATTTTTACCTATTGATTAATTTCAAGATATACTGTCAAAGTGAAAGGGACAGAAAGTTTGAATAAAGCAATCTGTTTAAAACTTATTTAAAGTACTTATATGTCCTGTTTACTTTTTTATCTTCTAACCTGCAATTACATCTTTCTTTCACTCCCTCTTTTTTTTGGCCTCACTTCTCATGTGCGTGCCTGTTCATCATAAGTGGCCATGATTATTTTTACAGGGTGATGCTACTATCTACTTCACTAATTCTGAGTTCAATCCAATGACAGAAGACCTGCAAGGAACAGGTACAGTTTCACCCTTGGAATGCCAATTTCTTATAACTGGGAAACAGTAGTTAATTCTCTTTGAACTTTTTCTTTTTTTTCTGGCCTCCACCTCACTCAACTTTACCTCAAAGGCTTCAGCAATATCATATTTGATTTGCTTTGAGATGTCTTGACATGAAAGTTTTTCCATAGATTTATTGATCTAAGAAAATATAAAGGACAGTTTCAGTTAGTTTTAAGGTATCATTAAAGGTCCATGTTAGCCTGCAGGTATTCTTTTGCCAAAAGCAAGACACGTATAAAAGACATGGCTGAGCACCCTGAGGTCTTGTATATCAACTACGTAACTGAACCATCACAAGTAAAATATTACCAAGACAGTTCTAGTAGTACTATAAGAAGTAACCACTGTGCTTGTCACATGTCTATGCCATAATCCAGAATAGATTGCACTGTGAAATTTTTGGAGCAGCCACATATGGTAAATGAAAGATTCAGAGACACAAAACTAAGGAGAACAGAAATTACATTGCACTGACATTCAGCTAGCTTGGTTGATTTTTCATTTCCTCTAAACACTACTTTGTAAATACTTTTGTCATCAGTTCCTGCAGAAGAGGATGCTACCAAGGTAGATAAACCTTTCAAATGATTGAAACTTATTCTTATTGAATGCAATTACTGGAGGGCTTTAAACTGCAATTACTGGAGGGCTTTAAACCTGGATAGATCAATCTGAAATGTAACTTCCATGTTATAAATACTTACAGACTGAAGGGGAAATTCAAACTGTAACTGCTCAGCAATGGTAATTCATGACCAAGGAATGACTTGGCATAAAGGGAAGGAATGCCTGATGAAATGACGAAAGAAGATATACCACAGCATTTTCTTGTAGCAGTTCTGGAATATGGGTGCTCTGGGGACACTTTTGCTAAACAGTGCTGGCACTAGGGGATAAACCCAATGCCAGGCTGGGGCATCTGATGTTGACCCTCATGTGATTGGTGCTGGTTCAAGGAATTGGCTTCTGCTGTGTCTTTGCATACTCCTTGTAGAGCTGCTTATGGTGCAATTAAATAGTTCATTAAATTTTTTATAGTTAAGCAAAATACATGTTTAATTCACCTCAAGAGATAAAATAAAAATTCCTTAACAAGACTACTGATATCCTTATGTAATGCTGTAGCGTAATAAAGAAGGTCCTGTTAGCCTTTCTACAGGCACACATCCAAATGCAAGAGCCTGCCTTAGTACACAATTAAATGCTTATTCTTTTGTAAACTTTTGATAATCTGTATTTTGATAAATTTTGATAAATCTGTATCAGAAAAAAACTAGTATATAGCCTTTTGTAATACATACTCTATTGATGATAATGCTAATGTTTATAGCAGCTCATAGGATTCTTACCATTCCTGAGTGTCATCAAGTGGTCTCAGTGATTCCTCAGCTGACTTTCCGTTTTTCATCAACTTTCTTCAGAGCTTTTTACTCTCAGTTCAGGCAATCCTGGAAAAGTGGTCTTGAATTTCTTTTTTCAGATCTATTACTTTCTTACTTGTATTTGACTTGTTTGTTTAACAGTTCTTTGAAATACTTTTGAAGTATTCTGGGCATTGGTAGATAAAATGCTGCATTCCTATTTCATATATTTTCCTGGTGATCATTTATTAGTCACTTTTTAGGTTTGTTTGGATTTGAGCTCCAATCTCAAGTGCCATTGATATTTTAAAACAAAACACCCATCCTGCCAGAAAAAAAAGACCAACCATTTTTCCAGTTACAAATGATTTACAAAAAACAACTGTACCACATACATGCTCAACGAAATTTTTTTCACTGCCAAAATCTAGAAAAGAATAGACAAAAAGAAAGGATGGAAAGACCTTCTATTATTGTCATGGAAAGACTCCTTCTGATTTTCTATCACAAAAAAAAAAAAAATCTGTTTTATTAATTTTATGGTGGTTTTCCGTATATACCCATCTGGCTAGTAAGTGTAAAGTCTGCCAATTTAAGCCAGGATAATAATGTATAACAACTAATTACACTGTTTAAACTTAGCTTTTTAAGTGTTCTAGGAATGTTATCAAATACCAAGAAAACGCCTACTCATGTGAGACCATGAATGTAAGGGCAGGGAGCTACCAGCTCAGCTGATTTAAAAAAAAAAAAAAAAAAAAAAAAAAGACAGAATGAAGAGAAATAAAAAAAAAAAAAAATACAGAATAATGAAGTTTCACATACCTGAAAAGTCTAAATTTTGTTGGGATGAGAAAAATTGTTCCAGAATTCATACAAATTGTCATGGGTTGACCTTGGCTGGATGCAAGGTGCCCACTAAGATGCTTTATCACTCCCCCTCCTCAACTGGACAGGGGGTGAAAAATATGACAAAAGATTCTTGGGTCGAGTTAAGGACAGGGAGATCACTCACCAGTTACCATCATGGCAGAAACAGACATTTAGTTTAGTTTACCAAACAAACCAGATGAGGATAATGAGAAATAAAACCAAATCTTAAACCACCTTCCTCTCACTCCTCCATTATTTCCAGGCTCAACTTTACTCATGATTTTCCACCCGAGTGGTGCAAGGGGATAGGGAATGGGGGTTGCAGTCATTTCATCACACATTGTCTCTGCTGCTTCTTCTACCTCACACTCTTCCCCTGCTCCAGCATAGTGTCCCACCCACAGGAGACAGTCCTCCATGAACTTTTTTTTTTTTCCAATGTGGGTCATTCCCACAGGCTGCAGTTCTTCGAGAACTGTTCCAGCGTGGGTCACTTCCATTGGGTGCAGTTCTTCAGAAACAGACTGCTCCAGTGTGGGTCCCCCATGGGGTCACAAGTCCTGCCAGCAAACCTGCTCCAGCATGGGCAACTCTCTTCACGGGTTCACAGGTCCTGCCAGGAGCCTGCTCCAGTGTGGTCTTTCCACCTGTGACAGCCTCCTTAGGGCATCTACATACTCTATGGCCTCCACAGGCTGCAGGTGGATATCTGCTCCACTGTGGCCTGCTATGGGCTGCAGGGGAACAAAGTGCCTTACCATGGCCCATGGTCTTCACCACAGGCTGCAGAGGAATCTCTGCTGTGGAACCTAGAGCAACTTCTGCCCTTCGTTCTTCACTGATCTTGGTGTCTGAAGAGTTCTTTCTCTCCTATATTCTCACTTCTCTCTCTCCCAACTGCATTTTTTCCACCCTTGTTAAATATGTTAACCCACAGGTGCCATCACTGTCACTGATGGGTCCACCTTGGAGCCGACTGGCCCTGGCTCTATCAAACATGGGGGCATCTTCTAACAGAAGCCACCCCGATAGCTCCCCATTACCAAAACCTTGCACGCAAACCTGAAACATAAGTGTATAATATAGAAGTGATCTTTCTTATCTTGTTTTTAATGCAAGAACAGAGAAGATTACCCCTGAAAAGTGTGTTCCTTTTCTACATTTCCTGGAGAAGTAACAAATGTCTCAAGACATATGTGTCCAACAAAGCAATTATAGGGACTTCTATTTATCTGGTATTTCTAATCTTATAATTTTGCTGGTTGAGATGTAAGGTAGTTAGGTTTACTTATTAGCAGAACTTTGTTTTAAGGTAGCTTCTTTGGTCAGTGTGATGATTAATGCATCTTGAGGAGGTGGTATTTATCAAGTTTACAAGTTTACCGTTCCCACTACCAAGGAATAATTATTTTCTCTGTCTAATATTCTCTAATATAAAGTTTTACCCTGAAGAGAATCAAAGGAATTTAAGCAACCAAGTATAATAATGACAGTCGTTGTAATAATTGAGAAAGTGTTATATACATATTCATATATAGTATTCTAAGAAACTGTTGCTGAATAGAGTGGATTAACAATGACCTTAGAATAAGAATTTATGTAGAGTGAATGTTTCAATGGGGGGCCCTGAAAATACAAGTACAGAATGATAGCAGAGGTCCTAGGGCTATAAACACAGATGGCCAATTATTGATCACTAAAGGAGTACGGCCCTTGAAAGGAACTAGTTTTAGGGCATAACAAAAGTAATGATTATATAACAAAGATGTATGAATGTCTAAATTGCGATAATGGTGCCATTTATTATACTATCAGATAGTTATATCCGGAAGAAAAACAGAAACCTCCTGTTGTAGGAAGCTATATATCTTGAAAATTAGGAAACTTTTGTTATAATATTTTCCAGTTATTTTATAAGGAATACATAATTCAGTCATGTAAAGAATAGTGCAACAATCTGCAGAAGCTTCCTGTAATGGATAGCATAAGCAGAGTCGCCTTTAGGCTGTATCTATAACAGTGCAATAGAAACAAACACTTGTGAAGCTGCCTTGTTTGAGAACTAGATACGAAGAATTGAAACTGGTCACTCTGGCATCCTCTATATGTAAATATCAACTTATTCTCATTAAATGGAAATCTACTTTTGTTGCCTGTGGTTTGTCAGGTAATCTACTGCTACTATTTGACCTAGTCAACCACCCTTGAAGTGTGCCTGCCATTTGGATGTACAGCAGTTGGTGGAGAGGCATCCTCTCTTTCCAAAAACATCCCTTTGTCTCACATAGCCAGTGTCTGCTGTTTTTTCCAGGTTGGATGAGCAGTCTTTGATTCTTTGATCTGATTGTTCTTATTGACAAAAAGACAATATCACAGAAGCTTAGGGGATTTTCTCAGCTATGGCTCTTTTTCTCCTCTTAGCAATTGAAACAATATTAAAACTGATGACACTGACTCAGAAATGAGAGAAAATTGCCATTGTGAAAGAGATTATAAAAGTCATTTTATGAAAAATATATTTTTGGAGAGAAGGAAGTAAGCTACTGTAGGCATTTTTGGAAACATATCCTCCCAGTTCTCCAACTGCATTTATTACAGTGGAAAAACCCCTAAACCCTTAAAACAGCTTTCCATTAGTTATCTGCTGGAAGATTTATAAAGGTTCCTCAGAGCTGTTTTGTCTATGATAGTAGTGCAACTACAGAACTTCTTTATGACAGAAACAGTCAGTGCTTTCGGACTCAGCTCAGGAAAACAGGACCCTGTCCTCATTATATCTGAACCATTCCAAACTTGATATGGGGAAAAAAAAATATGTGGAAAAGGAGTTACTGCAACTGGTGAGAGAAGTCATAATCTGCACTGTCGAAATAAAAGTTTTTCTTCATACATTAATGGAACTGTGTGTGTTTGTATATATGTGTATATATATTTTTATATATGTACCTAACTTTCATCAAAAAGACTGGAAAAAAATCCTTTTTTGTGATCTGGCTCCTCTTTCTCTGAATGTGGATGCTACATCGACCTAACTGTACTGCTAAATTACTGGAGTATAATTTATATCATGTTTGAATGGAACAGATCTTATTAAATATTTTCCAGTTCTCTTGAGACTTCCCTTCTAACAAATCCTCAAATCAGCAGAAAAAGAAGAAATGAAATGGAACAGCCAATGTCCTTTGTGAATCTTGCCTAACTGCAGAGCAAAGAGGGTCACTCGTAACTTTTAAGCAACAATATGATACTTATACTGCACAGGAATCTTCAGAATTAACATTTCAGATATATGTCACTACTGTATCACGTCATTTGAACGAAGATGTTAGAAGAAACGCTGTTCTCACCTTCTGAGAAGTACGTATTTCCTCAAATGGCTGACTTCATTCCAATAGATTTTTTTTTTTTTCATCAGGATCTGTATACAGATATATATGTACACATACATATAGTCTCTCTATACATAGTTATGTAAGTAATCTATACTTCATATAATTGTTATTTTATACATACATATAATATGTGCAAGTATGCACACACATATGCATATATCCCTAGAAAATGAAATCTAGAATTATGTTCCTAAAATATTTCTTGCTGATGGGTTGGATGAGTCCTTTACTTTCTCTTGAATAATAGCTGAGAATTTTTAGTGGGTATGGGAAATGAATAGAATATATTTTGGATTGCATGGGATATACAAGGATTTCAGCTTCTATTCTTTCCCATAGTTGATGGGAAGGAGAGACATTAAATGCAACAAGAATCATACTTTATGTATTCACAAATTGAGATACCATCTGTTTTTCTACTAGCCTTTGAATTCCTAGAGATCTGTTGCTCTCCATGCCTAAACATGCTAAATCTGTACATTATCTAAGGTTACTTGGGATTCGTGGGACAAATACTCTCTCACCCAAGGCTTAGAGGGTCTTGATCTGCTAAATATTCTCAGAGAACACAAAAGATATTGCTGTTACTCAGTTCAGCAAAAACATTGTACTTACAATAAACTTATAAAAATGCTTGCTCTTATCTTGTACAAAATTCTCTAGTACTTAATGAGCAATGGCCACAATGGGAAGGGACTGTCTCTTATCCCTCTCCGCCAAAGGAGTTTCAAACATTTACTTTGCACTTTTATGAGAGTAACAGTCAAAATATGAAGTGGGGATAGAGGGGAAGAGATTGGAGGGAAAAGAAAATACAACTGAAGGCTTTCTATTATGGAAGAAAGTACACAAAATATTTAACTCCAGAAAGGTAGAAAGAGCGAGCTAACTCTAGGCTGGTACTATGGAAACAGTAAAATGTTATTGTTGAAATCCTGAATACTGTTTGTATACTTGGTTCCATAACTCCTTACTGTAAAATGCACACAAATGTCTTGGCATGGAGATTGCATTCCATGCATTACTTCTCTCTGGTGGGTGTCTTTACCTCTGAATTTTAAAGTGGGATTTTTTAATTTTTTTTTTTAATATTTCTGTCTAAAAACATCAGATTTATTCTTAGTTCTTTGGAGGTTTAAAAATTATACTTCATTAACTTTGAGCAACCTGGTCTAGTGGAAGCTGTCCCTGCCCATGGCAGGGGGATTGGAACTAGATGATCTTTAAGGTCCCTTCCGACCCAAACCATTTTTGTTTCTATGATTCTGTGATTAAAAGTTAGGGATGATAATGGTGCCCTCTTAGAAACCTAGTCTAATTTATTCTTATGTATAAGAAAATTCCTTGCAAAGGTGGGCAACACACCAAGTGAAATAACAAAAGAAGAATTAGAGAATTCAGAAAAAACACCCACCAGATCATGGACTAATGAAAATAAGTGCAGTTCAGTTCCATGGAAGTTATTGGAGCTATGTCAATTCACACTTTTTGGTCCATCTTCTCTAAACCTTTACTTTAAGATCAATTAAGTTATTCATAAAAACAAATAAAAAAAAAAAAAACAACACCACACACAACACATTGTCTTCATTACTGTAGAACATTCCCTTCCAATTTTCTGATAGTAGATAATATGATTAAATTAGGGGTACTTTCATCGTCACTTGCGATACTGTAAATCTCTCTATGGGACAGTCATAGTAGAGTGAAGTTGAGTAGACCATAGTTTTAATTTGCTTATGTCCTGGTTTAAGGTAATACAGAATCTATTTTCTGTTCAGTAATTTTACTTTGCAGCTAAGTGCCTTCTAACTAACTGAACTCTCTTGAAATTAATAACATATTTTCAGACACTGTCTACTTCCAGAGACTTTTAAGACCTGATCATTTCCAATTTATGTCAAGGAATGGTATGCAGAGTGGTTCTTGCTTATACTTATTGCTATAACAACCAAGGTCAGCCAATTTCATTATTTGCCCCATTGGCTGGTCGGAAGCATAAATGCATAGAGGGGTCACATCTGCAGGGAGGAGCAGCAGTAAAATCACACCCTAAGACACATAGATATTTCAACAACTGAGTATAGGTGCAGTGTAATCTGACTAAAAATACAAATTAGGAAAGGACAAGATCCTTGTGTATCTGAAAAATACAAAGAAAACAGCTACACTGCACCCTGGCAGTACACAAAGAAAAACACTGTTGCAGAGCAGTCACTATTTTCAGTTATATACATTCTTTTTTCAACACATAAAAATTTTTTCAGCATATTTTCAGCCAACATTGAAAGTGAGGAGAAGTTCAAAACAGCACTTGTCAGGGCTTGATGCTTTAATCACTGCATATGTTATGTCTGTTTGTTTCACAGAGCAGTAAAATAGCAGCAGATAATTGTGTTGCCCAGAAAAGGCATTGAAACCACCTCCAGCTGATGTAAATGCAAATGGTTGTTGAAAACATGCTGGATTATGCAGGCTGAAGAACTGGTCTTCAATATTTTGTGATTTCTGTATGCAAAAATGCAGATAAATACTCAAACAAAAGCACATCCCAGCAATGGCATTTATTTTTACTTTTCCTATGCTTCAGGGGGAGGAAGTGGAGGACAGTGGGGGGAGGTAGGGATAAGGGCAAATGAAAACGTGATCTAAAAACATAATATATCATTTATTTGAGACATTTGGAAATTCTGTGAGTTAAAATTGAAGCCTAAAAACATTTGTCACATTCTATATGCTTTGAAATTAGAACAGCACTTTTTAGAAAATTATACTGAGTCTTTCAGAAACAGTCAACTCTGTTGTCCAGGAAACTGACATGCTGAAATAATGTACTACTGTCTGAGTTAGATTTGTAATTTTTGAAATTAATTTTGTTATTTGTATTCACACATGTCCAAACTCTAGAGAAAAGGTTCAGTTAAACATTTTTGAAATTGCTCTTATTGGGATACTGATGATGTTTCACCACTTGTAAAAAGACGAACGTCTAAACTGTGAAAATGTATTGTACATTAGTATTGGCACTTTTCAAAGTCCATTTTAACTCACGTATTTACATGTGAATAAATGCATAGGATATATAAATTATTGTACAAATTCTACTTTGTCAAGGCAGTGTGTTTTCTTCAATCTAAAGCAATTGACTAAGTGCCAGGGAGACACATTATTAAAAAAAAAAATAAATAAATAAAAGCAAAGTTGAGAAGGAAGAGAAAATGAAAAGCAATGAAAACAAACAAATAGAAGAAGGAAGGAAGGAAGGAAGGAAGGAAGGAAGGAAGGAAGGAAGGAAGGAAGGAAGGAGAAAAAAACCCAAGTGAATAACTTTGTGTGTTTTGATGGAAGCAAGGTGTTGTATGAACCAGGAAAATTTTAAAAAAAAACTTTTATAACCTGTGATAAAGCTGCTTTGAGATTTCTGTTTTGCCAACAGATAAAATGAAGTAGGACAATTCTACTAAAGGCCTATATGTTCTGTTGGAATATTTCGTAACTGCGTATACTCTCCCCCAGGGATTAAAAGCTAAGCCTACTTATAGACTTAAAACAGAAAACCTGTTCCTGTCTCCTTTGAAGGCTCCCATCTCTATTTCCTTTTACTGAGAAATGTACATACAATGTATATAACAAAAGCAAGACAGTTTTATATTTTAATAATATCATTGTGTTTCCTTTCAAGTAGTGGTTATATGCTTTCTTTGGAATATGTGATAGAAAATTAAAAGCTGTTTATAGATCATTGTTTACATTGCAAGTACTCTAAAACAATGTAATATTACGACATCAGTGACAATGTCTTCTTACGTCACTACATCAGTATTGTATCTAATTCAGTTGAACAGTGCAGTAAAGTTTTGTTATTGCTATTCAGCCTGCATGCCATGTACTATTTAATATGAACCTCAACAAATTGATAAAATGAATGTAGTGTATCTGTGTTTGGAATGCTTGAAATAGTATCAGCTCTTTGAGTTCCTTCTGTAGGTAACATGCATCACAATCCTAATAAGCTACTACTTGAACAAACTTAAGGAAGGTAATACTGGTTTTAGCGATACTTTATTACAGATTATTATTAAAACTCTCTAGGGTGTTTTTTGTTTGTTTGTTTGTTTTCCCCTACATGCAAACAGGTGCACCTTACATGAATTTGCTTTGGCTGGAGATCTGACAAAAAAAATCACATTTAATTCATGATGCCTGAAGATGTCTCAATAAGTATGGAAAATATTTATGTAATTCTGTTAACTAAAGTGCTCTTAATAAAAGCTGAAAGTATAATCTTCTCATAGAACAGTCTTTTATACTGTGCCTAGTTCCTTCTGATGGTACTCTGAGATTCAGACTTCACCCATTGTGCTCAGCAAATATTTTAATCTTACTAAACATCATACTGTTGATGAACTCACTCAAGTTAATGTAGATATGAATAAAAATGGAGTCTGGTTCCTGGCTCACTTTGAAGAAAGAGATCTACATTTAAATACAAGCAATTCAGCCTCCCTCTCTGTCACCCTTTCTCTGTGGAATTATGCTGTATTTTAAATAAATTCAGTTAAGTTATAAGAGCTATGTTAAAAGCTCTGCTTAAAGTAGACTTCATACATTTCCTGCCCATGGCACTATAATTTTGCAGTTCATCCAGCTGTTTATGAGAAGTGCTGTTTGTTATTCTGTTCAGCTAAAGGCAGGCACAGACTCAGGCAGGGGAATGAGAGCAGGTCCCCTGCCCACACTCTTCACTTCATTACCAATATTCAACATAGAGGCACATGCTTGAGGCCAAAAGAAATGCACATCTCTCCTATGAAGACCATGCCAATTCTGACTAAATCCGTAGGATAATTAATCTAAAAACCACATTTAATGATTGTGGGGCTGTCTTCTCCCCACCCCCTCTGGACCTCAAGCTTTAGAGGGTTTCAATCCAAACTCATTTCAGACTGTATAGTTTTCATCAACAAGCCATCAGTGTCATATAATACAGTATCAAAGAGGCTTTTACTTCTTTCAAATGATTGCAAAATATGCCATTTATACTAGCTGCGTGCTCTAGTTTGACAAATTAAGAACTGCCAACTCTGCAAAATGGAGACAGAAAACACACTGCAGGGGTAACTCGTTTATACCCAGACACCATCAGGTCTTTAAAAGAGCCAGATGGATTTACCCTTCTTAAGCAAGAAAGTCTTCACAGAAGAAAATCTGGTTTGCTATCTATCTTCTTTGATTCACACAAGCAGTTCTTAGAAGGAGCACAGCTGCAAAATAGCATTGTAATAAAGAAGACAAGAAATACCAACACAGACATTTCTGTAAAACTCCAGGGATGAGGAAGCATACTTCGTAAAGCTCTGTAAAATGTAAATTAAGTTCAGCCATAGAATATATTGGATCCCAATTCATATGTACAGAACTTGATTGATTTTTTGAAAAAAAAAAAAAAAGAAAGAAAGAAAAAAAAAATAGGTTGGAACGGCCCTCATAAATTTGAGCATGACAACATGTTTTGGGAATATAAAATGTTATACAATTACAGTTTGAAGTGCCAGTAATAATTGAAAAAGTAATTGGAAACAAATATAGTTTGGCATCTACTAGTAAAATTTTAGCCAGCACTGCAAGAATTAAAGAAATCCCTAAAGTTTCATCAGAGTTCATTTCTACTAACCTAAGGAATGTTAAAATGCTGGTGCTGCAGTAGTCTGCAAAGAGAAGAAAATACACAGAATTTTTGAAGTCATCTGATGGAACATGTTTTTGTAAGCAGGACTCATATGCAGTAGAGGATTAGTTTTCTTTTCCCTTTTAATGCAAAAGTGCACCTGGAATATGCCTTATACATATTCAGAAAATATTATTTGCACTGATATCCAGACTACCTTAATTAGCCTGGATAATTTTATTAAAAAAAAAAAAAAAAAAAAAAAAAAAACCAAAATTCTCTACTGAGACAAATAATTTTACCTTCTACAAGTCTTGAACGTTGCAGTTATAAAGGTGGTATATACTAGACTGTGAAGCGGTTTAATCTCCTTACTGAGCTCTCGGCTGAGCAAGTAGTCTTATTGAAGTTAATTGGTTTATTTAAGTTACGAAGTACTCAACAGTAGGAATAAAATTGCACAATATATCTCTGTTATTTCTGGCTCAGTGGTGTCTGTAACCTCTTGGACTGTTTGCATGCCTTTGAACACTTTTCTTGAAAGCTGATATTTAAACACACACACATGCACACATTGCTTTTTTCTTCTTTCTTTTTTCTTCCTTTTTCTGAAGCACTGAACTCAGAGGGTGCAGCTTGAGATAAATTCTGCGAAGGACTGTGGGAAATATGTGAGATCAGAGAAAGGTACTGATACAGCAAGTGTTACTAAGACTGCAGTAAAAGACACTTCTTTAAACCACTCTCTGAACAGTTACTTCAAAGCAGGAACACTGTACTGTTGATCTGCTGCTAGTAAAAATAAAAAAAAAAATAAATGTATTAAAACTAAACCTAATTCAAGCAGCTACAAAATTATAATTAAAGGTCAAAATTTGAGATGGCAGATGCCTAAGACATCCTTATTTAATGACAGCCCTAAATAAGAAAGCAGGACTATAATGTTCCCTCAGAAAGAAGAATGAACTTCCCTTGCTTCCAGAGTGTGTGCTCTAACCACAAGAATATTATTTAATTGGAAAATTAGGAACTCAGGAGCTAGATTTGAGTGCCTGAACACTGTTGTCAAGTGCTGATATGCTTTAAAAGCTGATGAATGTGGCCTTGGGCCTATGGGAGACATGTGCCCTTTCAGCCTGGCTGTAGGAAGCCAAACTACATACCCTGGGGAAGCCCAGGAAGCACTAGGAACCTATGCTTAGGCAACTACGGTGCAAAGAAACATAAAACATATTTTGGATTACGTGTAGAAGAGAAAGGTCAAGGGCAACCTAAACCACAAAGTTAGATTACTTGCCACAAAAAAAAAAAAAACAAAACCAAAAACAAAAAACGCCAGGGACTATGACGCATAAATAAGTGTCCAGCTTGGTCTAGTAATAACTATCTAGTCTATCAAGGGTCCTTATTTAGTTAATGGAGAGGATTCAGGTTTCAAACTTTCTCTTTGAGGTCTACATTTGCCTCCTGAACTCCCCTGCAGTGCTCCTTCAAGATGATGAAGAAGACAGGAGCACTGGGCACAAAAACCTGTCTGAAATCCATAACAGTCACCTCTGTTTAGCTGTCATTAAAACGTGGAGTTACTTGCAGCAGGTAACAACTGAGAAAGAAGAAAAAACATTGCAGAAGAATCCTCTGGTTGTACTTTGCAAATAGCTCAAATTTTTGTGGAGGAAGTATGTCCCAGGACATTGTCAGTTCAAAGTTTAATTCTGATACTCTTACATGGAAATATGTATGCACTACTCTGAAAAAAAAAAAAAAGAAAAAAAAAATTGTGTTAAAAATATAATGAAGGAAAACTAATTGATGTTGTTTTGAGACCTTATAGGTTTGGTTTGTGAGAAGTTAAATAAAGAGGTATTGTGCCTCGTGAAATTTTGCATTTTGTCCTGAAAGGCTTAAATTGTACTTCCTTACTGCTGTGGAAGAAAAAACAGAGAGGAAAAG
>VXBH01008695.1:676027-777786 GCA_013400035.1 Rynchops niger | reverse complement strand
CCCCCACCATCACTGAGACAGGCAAATAATGCATCTTTGCATTGTAACGTGAAGATATCCACCGCAGTCAATGGCACATTTTGTGACATGAGGAGGATACTTAGGAGCCTACTGAATGCATGTGGTAAGTCACAAATATTTTCATTTTCTGGGAACAAATGACTCAAGTTCCTCAACATGAAGTATTCAGCTACTCTAAAGAGCAGTAAAGACTGATAACTAAGTGCTCAGCATTCAGACTACTGTGGCCAATTGGATCCACGTCTCTATTTTTGGACTTAGTACAGATTTATTTCACCAAAAGGTATTCCAAGAATCATTGAAGGAATTTCAGACTTCACAGCTCAACTTTCCGATGTTAAACTCTTGTAAGTAAAGTGTCTATATAGCTATAGATTAACTGCAATAAGTGCAATGCTCCACTGATGTGAAGCATACTGTCCCCCAGACTTGGTATGAATTATTTTTGGCCTCCTTTACTAAGAGGAGGACAACATTAAAATCAGTAAGTTCCATAAAGTTACTAGCTCCAATGTATTTGTCTGTCCATTTGACTTAACTCTACCAAGCTTACTCCGCCTATACTCAAATTCCAGCAGTCAAAAGCTCCATCTTTACTGTTGGTGAAGAATTTTATTATGACATAAAACTCCTTCTCTCCTGTGACATTCCTAATCAATCAAGCTATAAGTAACTACCCTAAGGAGAACTTTAGTATTTTATTCCCATTCTTGTGGCTCATAGAAAATGATGACAACACAAGCACTTCACATAACTTTGGTAAGTAGCTTGGGTGGGTAAAGGGGACATAAGGATGGTCCTGGTATACATTCTTCAATTGTTTGCATATGTTTTTTATCCACTTTGACCTTTCAGACAAAACAATGCATCACCCTTCCCCAAAAAAACTGTGAGCTCAGAAAATACATTACTGACAACACAACATATTTCCATTCCAACACTCTGAAAGCTACAGACAACCTCTGAAGTCAAGGTATCAAAGCCAAAGAAAATAACGACTAAAGTCATTTTATTTATCTGAGAAGCCTCAGTTTCTTAGCATGAAAAGTGATGAGCACTAATAACACTGCAAAAGAGTTGTGAACTCTCGAGTAAACACAAGAAGAATTTTTGCATTATCTTGTAGTTCACTTTTTTCACCAGCTCATATTCCTATCTTCAGCATCTATTTCATAACTGATGTTTGGAGGAAGAAGAAGTCTCCATCACTGCTTGCAGAGAGGTTCAATAAATTCAAATAAATCTTGGTAATAGTGTAACTAGGGGCACAAAAAAACAGAAGGGGAAAATTTTGCTCAGCCAATATCTCGTACAGCAACTTTACAACAGGGTCCAAGCCCTAGCTTATTGTATACCCAAACAAGATAAACAGTAAAAATGAAAGACAAGAGCTGTTTATGTTGAAGAGAAGAACTCGCTAAAACATGAGACACCGAAACCAGTGACTGTTTCTAACACTTCTGTAAATGAATTATCAGCATCAGCAATCTGGCACCACTGTAGTAAATGGATCCATACAAATGATTATATTCTGGTATTTGCAAAACTATTCTAAGTGATTATTGTTGTACAGCTTGCAGGGACCAAGACCTCATAAGAAACAATCGTAATGCTTTAAAAACCCACATTTGTGCAGTTCTCTCACTAAGCATCAGACCTGGTATGCTTCCTATCTTATATTAATAGCTAAAGACGACTTAATGGAATTAAAGTAGAATTCACTTAAGAGATATTTTACCTACTGTAATAATGTAAATCCCTCAACTGCAGATCAGAAGACACAAAGATAGCTTCCTATGTTTTAAGCCCAGTGTGTTTATCTCTTATTTTTACATTGGTGCAAGCTGACAGCAGTAGCAGCAAAGGGCATTAGAACAGATGATAGTTATTATTCCTATGAGATAAATGGCTTTCACTGCTCCTTTCCCACACATTATGTGGGGTTTACTCTGTCTTCTACCACTGCTAGAAGGATTTCCCTTCTTTTTTTGGGGGTGGGGTGGGATGGGAGTGAGGGAGCAGGGGGGAGAGAAGTGGTGCTGGAGCAGACTTCTCAGAAAGTACATTTTAACACGTTGAGATATGCACAGACTTGCTGTGTATTAAGTATACTTAAATTTTTAATAGAAGTTAAAAAGGTATTGGTTTCAAGAAAAAACCTAAACCAACAACTAGCCACCTCATGGTAAGATCAGTCAACAGTGAATTCTCAGGTCAAAAGCAACTACTGGAGACAGTATGACAATTTCAGTTATCCACCTACAATCTGTTTGTGACATCATCTGTCTAGATTTTATTATGGTTGATACTTATGGAAAAGCATGCACTTCAGTCCTCCAAACAAAGATTAAGTATTTTAAATCAACCTATCAAACCCAAGGTACAAAGTTAATAGCTCTTTCTTTCCACAGCTGAAAGCTACCTTTGTAGGTATAAAAGTATATTGAAGCATCAAGAACTTTCAACACAACAGCTCTCAAAATAAAACAAAAAGTAAGGAAGACCTCTATATGACTTGCATTTAATTTTTGCGAGTGCAGTAATTCAAACATTCTTCCATATCCAAAGCCTCCCTCTACCACTACTAGTTTCACTAGAAACTGAAAATTCCTGGGAACTGAGTAAGCCAACACCCAGCATGTTGACAATTTCACTTATGGGAACAACCATTCAACCACAGCTGGTTAACCTGCCCAGTCAGTTGTTGACAGTTTTTAGGTCTGTAGCTACTTTAACTGCTGTAAAAGCCCCATTATGGCCATGAGATATACATAGATAAAAAACCAAAAGCAGATACTCTTAACAGGTGTATTATTTCTCACTATCATTACTGGATAAGTTTTTGGCCTGTTATCATGCTAATATATTCTCATCATTACTGCAAATGACCACTTTCTCTGAAAGCACAAGCCAACCTGTTTCATCTTGCAGTGGAACTGACTAAGCTTGCTCCTACTCAACTAGAGTCAGTTACAGGAGTGGTAAATCAAATAAATTCCTGTTTGCTTTTCATTAGTTTTCAGAGATTTGAGTTAATTAAATTACTGATTATCAGAATGAACAAGACTCCTAAGGCTAAGATTATATATGAGTCATCTCACTTTCAAGCCAGTGAGCCAAAAACTGTGGGGCCTACACATTGTTCCAACTAGGAAGATAATGGAGTCTGGCATCTTTGATGCCATCCTTTTTCTTTATAATTATAGCACACTATTGTATTTCCCCAACACAGCAGAAATCAAAAAGGGCAATCTTTGTTTATAGTTCCAAACTACTTCTAATAAGACCTTGAACCAGAAAGCTCTTTTACTTTTATTTTTGGCAGTTAGAAGTGGTGGGAGGGTGGAGATGGAAGGTCACACTGGAAAGCTTTGCTCAAGGTACATCTACAGGTTGCTTGATCCATCCTTGGGGGCCTTTTCTGCAGCAGTTCTTCCTGTTGATATCACATCTCCTTTGTTGATACAGTACCTCCCAGGAGGCAGGTCTCCCTCCCTCACATTCCTTGAGGGCTCCACTTTTGGAATTGCAGTCTCCCAATTGAAGCATTTGAACTCCATTTTCTTCAGGGAGAGGGGCATACAAACTGCTTTTGGTGTGTTATATATGAATGTGCATGAAACCATGGACTATCATAGTTTCCCTCTTATGCCAAACAGCTCAAGTAAGATTTTTGTGCACGCACAGGATTTTTTACATGGATGAAGGTGCTGCTGTTGCAATTCCTGGCATGTGGTACACACGCTACAGAAAAGACAAGAATTTCACCAATATTTCCCAGGTGAGAGAGCATCTAATCCAGCAGTTGCTTTCAAAGAGAAGTAACCCAAAGAGCCATGCAACTAAATTAGTCAAACAGCCTGTTTCATTTCCTAAACATATAATTACCCTAGAAGCAATGCAGGTGAGAAGATCTTAGACATTCTCCTCAAGAGCATAAACAAGTGGTGGCTTAAATGCTATCTTAGTAACAGATATGCAGGACAAAAGGCAAAACTCTTTTCCACTCCCCCTCACAACACTGCTGGCCCCAGGGAAGAAACAGTGTCAATTCTATTAATTCCTCTAATCACTGAGGTGAAGCAATCCCTACTAGACATCCGCCATCAGTTAGTAAAAACTGATCTGCAGGAGAAAAGACCCAACCTATCATGGTCATATAGCCATCACATGCTACTTACCATGACTACCCGTCTGCCTAAAGAGGCAAACTTGCTGCAGCCACACTTGCTGGCATACATGTTAAAGAACTGTTCAAAACATATGCAAAATAGAAATGAACTCTTTGCATAAGCTTTTTCTCTAACTTCGGTGAGATAAGCCCAAGTCAGTCACATTACATCATTGCACAAGCAGTGTACAGACATAAGTCAGGCTTCTGATTTATTTTTTTTCGTCTTAACATTTGAAATTAGCACTTTCACTTCTAAGATTCAATTTTTTACAATCATTTGGTATTCAAAATTGGAAGTGTTAGTGTCACTTCAAATACACCTTCTTTAGGACACAACATAATAAATATTCGTTTGGCAAACTAAGGTTTACTACAGCTCTCTGGCACCAAGTGACAGCACTATCTTTCTGCAGAGAAAACAGATCATCATGGTGAAATTGCTTATTTTTCCTTTTATTTGCTTTGCAATAGTCTTTTATTGGCATTAACACAGAAGGCAAGAGTTCCACTGCCCACCGAATAGGGAACCATAGAGAAAGCAGCAAAGCATTCAAATACTGAGCGCATCCCAGCGCACCGTCGCCACTACACAATAGTCATCATCTTCTGACAGTCTAGACTGGCTAAGACACAGCACACTGCTCCATAAAAACCCAGCCATTGCCAAGTTATGTCAAATTGTGTTACACACATATCAAAAACCAGGATCATCACTAGCCCTGACTGCCTCATTAAGTGCAAAATTAATTTCAATGCCCAAATTAAAGCGATTCTGATCTGACACCATTATGCTTTTCATAATTTTTTTGTGTTTTTTTTTTTTTTAACAGGTTTCTTTCCATTTGCCCTCATTCTGTATCTTCAGATTAAACTAGTTTCACATTTACATTGTAACACAAACCACAAATGCCAGTTTTCCCTAAGAAATCTGATTCTTAGTCTTTTAATCCCAGCAACTCCAGGAAAGCCACAGATCAAAATTCAAGTAGTCCCAGTCAGAATGGTTAATTAAAGGAAGAGGAACATAGATTTTATTTATTAAATACAAGAATATTTGACCAGCTTTCAGTACAAATCAATTACTGGAATATTGGGATCATCCAACACAATGCTATCATGCATTTTATGACCATTTTTTTCAGCCAAGTTCGCTAACCCTTATCACAGCTCAAGTTAACTATACTTCAAACAGAAAAGTATATTTCCTAACACTATACAAAAGAGCACCCTTCACAGAACTCAGAATCGAAAAGCTATATCTATTGTAGGAGAAGCTGAATTTCATAATTGGTTCACTAACAGAATTTTCTTTCTAGTTCTTGAAAGAGAAATAACCCAGAACACAAAGAAATAAACCTGTTGGATCCTAAGGACTATGTGCCTTGTAGTTAATGGTATTATCCATATATCTGCAGTCCTTAAATTATTGGTCATTTTGCATTTTTCATGTAGTTTATACTAACGGAGAGTGAATTAGGAAGCAATTCAGGGACTAGAATTGGTATTCAGATTTATTTATGACTCAAAGCACAGACTTTTATTAGGAGTTTACCTGGTCAGCTGCCCTGATACAGTGTACTTGGTGCACTATAGCCCAAGATGAGTGATGGTAAGAAGCACTTTTCTGCTATAGCCTATGCCAGAACAAGGATCTATAGTTCTGAAAAGAATTCACCATATGCCTGAAAATTGTTAAGCATAAAGTAGACTAGCCTGTTCAGACTATGGTTCAGCCTGGCTCACTGAAGTTTAATAAGCAATCAGTTCACTGCCAACCTCCTGCTCTAAGATTTCTGCAGGCACATTAATTGTTCTGGTGACCAAAAGCCTGATGTGACCCAAAACATTATCTTTTCTGGAAGCTATTTCTCTTGATACGATGAGACAGTCCTACTAGAGACTTAAAAGTAAGCCTCTGGAAGCCACATACATAACAGGTCACAAAGCTTGATTTGCAAGCACACTCATGTGATATGAAGTAGCAAGCCAAACATATGTCCTCCAAGTATTCCACGAAGCAAAAAGTTTCTTCCTGGCTAGTTGAGAGAGGAAGATTATAATCACAGGCCAAATGGGATCCCTAAAGCTGCCATTGCAATGTGAAGAATTCTCATGTGTATTAAGGCCTTTCAAGACAGTAAATTGGGAAGAGAAACAATCACCTCATCACTTCAGTTTCGTATCTTCTGTTTTATTTTAAGGCTTACTAGTGAGGGCTTTCATGTGTCTGGAGAACTTAATTTTGTTTAAGTTTCCAGTCTTAATGTTTGCTTAATAGATACTATTTGTAAACTTAGTGTTGCCATGTCCAATCTCTAATTGTATTTGTTTCTCCAGCATTTTTCCTCCCTCCTATGTTTACTTCTGGATTGACACATCAAGGAAAGGCCTACTGTTGGCACACACTCTTGCCAAAACAAATTGTTTTATGCACAATCTCCTTTCATCAGAACTTCAACATATTAACTTCGTACATTGCATATAAGTGTATATCAAGGTTAAAAAAACTGATGGGAGGACGAATGGGACACATGTTGAGGCAAGAAAGATTAAAGGAAAACATTGCTTTTAACAGTGCAGTTGAAACACTACACCCTAAGTTTTGTCCTTAGACAAGTTCAACCCTTGATTAAATCATGTTTACAAATAATTTGGGATCAATCCTCTTCTCTCCTGGAAACAATCAAGTTTAAAACAGCACTTTCTCTTTTTGGCAGGAGAGGGAAACAAGGGGGTGGAGCAGATAGTTAAAAACTAAAAGTTAGGAGAGTAGAACTAAAGCAATTAGCTATTAACTGTCTCAAGTTTGCCTATGAACTGGGAAGTAAAACATATGGCAGTTTAAGCAAACATACTTCGGTATATAAGATAACATTGATCCAAGTCAAAACCCTTCACAGAAACCAGCTGAATATGTACATTAACTTCTATGATTATTATCCAGATACAGATTTGCAGATGTTAACTGGAATAAGCAATAAAATGAGCTTAGCACTTCACCTTCAATATTGACATCTAATATAGTATATTAAGCAATATCTATTGTCCAATTTAATAGGTATTTAGCAAAGCCATCTTTGATAAAGAGTAACTGTCAAGAACATTTTCTTGCAGATCCTAATCTGAGATAGTCCATGCTTTATTTAAAATTCTGTTCATTGTCAACAAGTTCTGCACAGGGAAGATGACAGGCTTTACATTACCTAGATTATTTTGGAAGGCATATTTCTTTAGTAACGCAGTGTCAAATAAGATGTTGCATTAATTTACCAAGTTAAACTGAACATCTTTACATACTGATTACATTTCAGTCAATTTCATTGTTATTTTATCAAGTAGCTCTCCCTTCTAATCAAGTAGCTCTACCTTCAGAAGCTACAAATGAACAACATTGTTTCCAACTACTTCTTGGTGAATTACCAGTTTTACTCCAGAATGACATTTGAAGGATGTTCACACCAGTATGCCAGGATAAAAGGAAAATTCAGATTATCAAGATCTGCAAGATGTAAGGCAAGAGGCTAAGCACTGCTCCCCACCACCCACGACTACGTTTTCCCCTTTAAATCAGAAGTCTGTCTCTCTATGAGACAAGGGATTAAGGTGATGCACGTTTAAAAAAATGTCTGAATAAAGTAATTTCCTTTAGGAATATGACCATTTAGAAGTATGGCTTAGTTTCAGATCAAAGTAATCCTACTAATTGTAACAAAGCAATTTAGTTTGAAGCATTTGGCTGACACAAAAGACTCAGCAAATGCAGCCACTGCCTCACGCTGCTCCTCCTCAGTGCAGAGACGTGCTGCAAGGAGAGTGCAATCCATCTAATATAAACCAAGTTTTTGTCATGACTCAGTTAACGGTATTTAAGCCTCAAAACTCCTTTTATATGTATATCCAACATAGGAAAAGTTGTCAGAATTAGGGAAGAACCTTTGAAATAATAGACCAAGCTTAGAAAGGTTATGTAAAACATTGTGAAGCAACTAGCCATAAAACTGAGTTTAAATGAAATTCAGGCCTTCTCTTTATGCAATGAGTCATTTTCCTGAGATTGTAGATGACCAACAGATAATATAGCTAACATTCCATAAACCCATCCACCCCGCGTCTGGCCTCACAACAGTCTCACAGCAAAATGGTCAGAGAATGCTCTAGTCAAAGCTCTCAATTTTAAGCCAAAGTTAATTAATCTACAGATAGTTTGTATCCATGCAATATAGAATTTACACACCTTGTCTCTCTTTCCCCTCAAATACTCGCTGATCACCCTCACTGATCAAGCTTCAGTTTATTCTGCTTAAAAACCCCAAACAAGTTTTTTTGTGGCAATGGGTTACCTTACCTGCAAGATACAGCTAGGGAGAATAACGGGAAAGATATGAAATCTAAGTTCTACAAGCAATGGTGACTTTCTCAGTAGTCCTAACACAAGGACAAACTTTTCCTTTTGACTTCCCAGGAACTTTAAGAACACCGTAATCATAATGGTGCCACACATTATATCAATAATTCCTACTTGATAACATCCAGTAGAAGTAAAAACATGTCCTCATTTTCTTTCCCCCATGAATAATCTGCTGTTTCTTACAATATATTCTTAGTGCATTCAAATTACTGACTTTTAACAACATGACAAGACTGTAGCTGAGCATCTTAAACAATAAACCCTAACAATTTCAATCTATATCAACCTCTTTCTTACATAATTTATCCAGCCAGCATGATACTCAGCTGCACCTTGTATGGCAGCTATAAGTAGTAGGAGAGAGCTCTAACCTTTTGAGGACTGGTAGGGTAGATAACTAATGAGATTTTAGGTTTACTATACAGATATTAAACAACAAATGAAAAGAGTTTCTTCACAGGCTTTAATATTCACAGAAGAAGTGCAGGTATCTACTACATAGCCTGAGAACAGGGAGCTGGGGGAAAACAAACCATAGAGGAACTATGTTATTCTTTAAATCTTGCTGAAGAATCTGCCTGCAAAGTTCTGGTGATGCTAGCAAAACATTCCAGGCTTAAAGACAGCTATAATGCACAGAATTATTTCCTCACCCAGTTGCCTATTTGTAAACACTTAATCCATGTAAAAATCCACTCCTGAAATACGGAATACAAACCAAAAAGCTTGCTGTGAACAAACATCATTAGAAGATGCTGATTGTTTTTTTGTGTGTGGTTTTTTTTAAGTAATTGCATTGTTGTACACACAATGTTTATGACACTTCATTGGGTGTGCCCAGTTTGGAACAGAAATTGAAGAATTGATGATAAATTCCTAGTGTAGCTCTAGAGTGAAGTATCTGTTACGATGTTATACAATTCATTATATCCTCTTACATGATCTTGTTATTTTTATCCTAATTTTTTCCTCACCCTACTACTGCTAGGCTATCTCTCCAGGGCTCTCTACTGCTCCTTACAATCTCTGCTTTGTATCACTGTCCTGCCCATAAGTATGGCATTAATTTTGCTAATGGTCAAGGCTTCAGTCTCATGAAACGTAACAACTAGTACCTACCAACTCTGATGAAAGGATTGTTCCTGCAGACACACATAGGCAAATGGCTTTGGACCCCCCACTAACAGTAAAGAAAACTTGAAGGAAGGAAAATTCAGGAGTTGGCAGACCTAATTACATCTTCATAAGATGGATAAGATCTTAACAATTCATAAGCATTGGAACACTTCTGCATTACGTGTTTGAGACCCCAGTCACACTTGCTATGATTAAAGAGTCTGTGAAAGAAAACAAAACAACAAAAAGAAGAAACCCACCCAGGCCCCTAGAGAATCAAAAGACATTTGCCAGTCAGTGTATCTCTGGCACTGAAAAAAAGATTTTAATCTTCCCTGATTTTGATTAAGCAAGATAAAGCTTCAAAAGCTTAAGTATTACTATCTATCAGGCCTTGCCTTAAAACAAAAGTTCAAATGCACATGAGACCCTGTTGTCTCCAGATTGGCTTTTGCCTACTACACAAAAATTGTTCCAGTCCCATGGGAGTTGATCACATTAAAAAATTATCAGGAAGCAAGGATACACTCTGAAAAAAAGAAATGTAGAACTAGCCAGAAGCACTAAACATATCCTTCCAGCAATTACAGGTGCTCTAACTTTTTTGTTTGGGAAAATTGGCAAATAAAGCTTTCCAAATAGAACAGCAGCACAGTATCCGAGTTGTTAGTACTATGCCATTTTCCCTGAATTTCACTTCAATAAAAAGAAACCCAGTTGTGAAAATTAACATAGAAGTACAGAATGCTGGGCATATTTGCTAATGCAACACCACAAATAACTTCAACGATATGAATGCAGTGTAAGTTTTCTTTAAAATACAGCTACTTATTTGGTATCCCATACCAATATGCCAGATGAACACTGATAAGCAAGATAGGTACTAGTGACATTGCCTTCACGTTTTTCTACTTCGTTCCCTTGTCCGTGATTGCATGTGCTTGTAAATGAGTCAGCTATAGAAACAGCTGACATGAACATTTTGATTTGGTCCAGGATGTGGTAAACTGCTTGATCAGTTATTATACCTTAATTTTGCAACGCCAGCTTTTCAGTAACTTAGTAGCATATATTGAGTGTTTCTTTTAGAACCTGGAAGAGATATTTTTTGCCGGAGGATGGTATTATGACTTCATTGCTGGAAGAAAAGCATTAATTGTTTAAGTTACTGGCAGAATTTCATAGATGAGAAAGCAAAAGATAAGCTTTCAGCAGAATTTTCCATTCAGGCACATATCCATATCTTTACCTGTTTTGTCTTAGAAATCACAGTTTGTCTATGATTCACCTTTCAGCTCTTACAGTTTGTATAGCTACAAAAATATTCACCTCATTAAGGACTCAAATAATTGAAAGCTCCTAGGTGAAAAGACTTCAACCCTTTACACAATCAATACCAAATCTGTATCAGACTCAAAGAACACTGGAAATAACGTAGTGAACTGTCAAGAAGAGACAGCTAGTCCTCTTCGGTAAAAATCAGGATGATTGTACCCTCAAAAAATAGATTTAATTAGTCTAGAACAAAGATTCACGTGAACTGGTACATCTATATGGCACAGGAAAAGCTATGCAGAAAGTATAGCTTAAGGCATCATTGTACACTATTTGGCTACCCCTCATAGCAGAACTAAGGCCAGCCTGGGTAACGATCTTCTGATTTAGCTATGTTTGCTCTAGTCCAGGAAACTAAACTGGTCCTGAACCAGCACAGACACCACTACAGACAGCAGAGTCAATGGAACAACTTCAGGAGATTTCAGGTGAGCTCTCTGCCAGCTGCTATAAAGGATCAAGGATTTTTTTTTTGAACTCTTGGGAGTTATATTTTAAGCCAGCAAGAAAGAAGAAAATCAGCACTTGAAAATTTTATTCTAGTAACAAAATGAAGTGGCTGAGACTAGATACCCACTAGCTAAGGTCTGACATAGATACCCTGGCAAACCATTCACCATTATACCAGTTGAACATTGTTCTGATTGAGCTACTGCCAGAGTGAATTAAGATGCCAGCACCAGTACTTATGCCAAAATTTACGCTACCAAAAGCCTTAGTATGTACAGATACAAGAAAATTATATGCCTGTTATGCTGCCACTGCAGTGGCTATTAAGTAGTGAATAGAAATCCATCATCCAGTGCTAATTAACATTGCAGATCCAAGAACACATATATTTACATCAGTACACACCACTGCTTGAGAACTTGAAGTGCTGAGAAGTTTATTTCAACTCTGTCACACATTATCAGTGGTGCTCACAGAAAAGGTTTTAGGCTAGGCCTAGCTAATCATTAGGACTGAAGACTAGTTTTAAGCAAGCTTTCATACCACTTAACGTTTTAATGAAATCGGAAGGCTACTTTGCACATGTTGCAGCAAAAGCAGTTCCTGCATGTACCAGGATCTTGACTCCTATCAATTTAATCATATATCATATGAACACAAGTTTGTTAAGTTGTTCAGTTCTGGAGCAATGAAGTTTCATGAACCTGCCAGGAAAAAAAAAAAAAATCCTTTTTTCAACATTTCCCTGTCACGCCTTTAAAATATTCTCAGCACGTAGGGGTAAATTCTTACTGTCAAAAACAATGCAGCACGACTTGTCCCATAAAAAGTATGACGTGGAGCCAGGGTCCACCCAGGGAGCTCAGGCATGAGCAAAAGGAGATGGGGCTAGAGATAGTGCTGGAAATAAAGCTACAATATATGGCTGGGGGTCCCATGCAGGAGACAACTTACCTACAGAATAAGGCTAAGCTCCCACCAGAAGGCAGTGCTAGAGACAGGCACTCCTGTGATACCACTTAGGCAGGAATTGAAGGCCCCAGGCTGAGCTTAGATGAGGCTCCCAAGCACGTGGGCAGGGTTACATGTGGGTCCCAGGTGAGGCTGGTCTGGACCATTAAAGCCAGTTGGTGCCCTGAGGGTCCTGACTTTATTGATGAACCAAGTATAACTATTTACTAAAATACAGAACTTCAGTAAAAGAATCACACTGTAAAGAGGTTTGCTCTTCTACCAGTAACAGACAAAGTGCCAGAAGTACATGTAAGACTTAGTATTTATAACATTCCAATTGTATTGTCATTACAAAAATATTATTCCAACTCAGTCTAAATTTGACAGCAAGACAGTCTAGTTTTCAAATTTTACATGCTATCCAATAGCAATGAAGTCCCTGCATTGAAGTCTGGGAAATTTGATGTAAAATACATGATTCTCAGTGAAGTAGTTTCCCTAATTGCAATTGTTAAGTTAATCAAAAAGGAAAATACCAGACCAAAACCAAACACAGTAAAAAAATATATATACTTTTACCCTCTGTTTATAATTCTCAGATTTCTTTGTACAGCAATCTGCACAGAAAACTGCTTGAGTCCCAGCCCCTGGCTGATGCATGACAGGGCAGATGTGAATTATGTATGCTGTGAGCCTACCCTTTGCTCTCTTCCATTCTTATCATTTCTTCCTACCAGATGTTCATATTCCTTCTTTCTACCACCCATGCCCTGCATCTACCAGGAAGAGGATGCTTTTCTCTTGTTCTTTTGAGAAGTGCTTATCAGATCCTGAAAGAAAATCCAAGTATGTTCTGTACGTTTTCAGTTTACTTCTGTTGCCTAGAGTGGATTCTTGAGAACTGCAAAAAGTCACTCAAATGGATGTCAGTGGGCACAAGCACTGCTAGGCAGGGTTACACAAACACAACGGGAGTGGCATTCACAGTCTAACACCTACTAGTACAATTTTGGCTTTTATGTAGGCCATTCTTTGCATCTAGGATAAACACATTAAGCAACTCCAGTGTATACAAATTCAACACAAGTTCATTATTTCCTTTTCCTTTGCTTACTTATCCCACTACATCAGGGAACATTCCAAAGCATCAGTAACTACAATATGGATTCAATACAGACACAGCCAGTTTTGTAGCTTCAAGCAGCACCACCCCTAGAGAGCCCACTACATACCTTGAAATCTAAAACCAGACATCATTAACCAAGGCATAAAAAACTTATAATAGGTTTCAAGCCTGACAATTTATATAAACACATGCTGTAGCAATGATGTCACTACTACAGCTGTCGAAAATGGAAGTGTAAATGTATCCTTCAGAAATGAAGATGACATCATAAAACTAAAATTACTCTTAATTCCAAACAATAAGAACTCACAAACATACAGTGGAAATTCCTTTTTTTATCTGAGTTCTAAATCTTTGGTTTTCAACTCCTAAGTCCAGCTACTTTATTTAGGTGAATTCATGTGGCATTTCATTACTTAACCCTGATCATTCAAGAACACTTTTTGTCCCCTGTTCAGCTTTGTTGCTAACAAATGTTTTACTCAAGAGCATTCAGAACAGTGCATATGCTGTATAGATCAGGCCCACCATTACACTACTTCTGAGGACAGGATGTATGAAAATTTAGAAGTATACCTCTTGCTGCAAGATCTCACCGTAGAAGGCAAAACAGAAAAGTTACATTACAGCAGTACCTTTCTACAGTAAAAACCAGCATGTAGATAGTGATTACCATTTAATCACTGACATTGGAACTCCATGGTCCACAGGAGAATCATTAAAGGAAAAGGAATCATAGTAGTTCCTTTTGAGACTATTCCCAGACAGAAAGGTTATGAAATTGTAACAAAGCCTAGAAGAGATTATTTATTGGTCAATACCGTAAATGGCATGCTGCTTGATGTAGTGAAGTTAATCTTACTAGGTACACAACTTTTCCTCTCTAGCTTTATCACAGATGTTCTTATTACTTCAGTAAATAGCTGCAATTTGAAATGTTGCCTTTTTCATTGCAAAACACATCTAAGTGACACAAAAAAGAAACAGTTGATTTAAAGATGTCTTTCCTGTCCATTACAAAAAATTCAAACACTGCATTCTAGTGCATCCGATTGAATGTATACTACTTAATAACCCATTGTACACACTGTATCCATTTGGCAATCAGTGCAAGTAGTTAGATTTGAGAAATAAAAACTTGAAGTATTTGCATTTATTGTCTAACAGTTTTAGTGGCCAATTTCACAAGCAAATATAATCAGAAAAGGTCAAATCCTTAAAATGAAAAGGTTTAATTATTCCCCTTCTGGAAACAGGTCCATCAATTTCCCCAAATTAGTAAGCAACAACTATAGCAGAACTGTTGAAAATCTACATTTGTTTTCCAAGATATTTTTCAAATGGCAAGAGGAGCTACTACATCCTTTTCAGCGTAATAATGTCAGACTATGTGCATCAATGCTGGTAGAGGCAAACAAAGTTATGGTTTAGACAAGACAGATGGTAAATTGCTAAATGCTGTCAAGATTCCAAAGGTTCCATCCACATACACTAACAAACAGTCACTCAGCAATTTGTACTGTTAGAGATTGTGACATTTAGAAAATTTAGGTTAACAGTTCTAGATTCAGAGAAACCTGAAGTCTGCTCTTCACATGCCACTTAAGTAGCAAATATGCGTCCTCTCTACTCTTTTAAGTCTTAGTTACAGTAGTCTCCTGCTTCACTGAAGAAACATTAATGAATTTTTTAATAAATGTGGCATTCTGCAACACAAGTTTATTCAAGGACAGGACAATTTTCCTCCCAAAGTTGACAAGCAAACTCATCTGTCTCTAACAGGAATCTTAAAGCCTAAACATTTATAGTAAAAATAGACTGCTTGAAAAAAACTATTAAAAAAAAATCAATCACACCTTACAAGTCAAAGTAAGTGGAAGCTGAACAGTAAACAATATATTCACACACCCTTTGAAGTTAACTCAACTACTTCAAGACTAAGTTTTTGTTTATTTGCTCCCCTCCTACTAAAACTGAGTCCTCCACCTAAGGCTATATCCCAAGTCTTGGCGCAAATCTATGCTCCACTTGCTACAATTAGTTATTTATACCCAAACAACAAATGATTAATTATATAGCATTCAGGAAGAATCATCAGTTAGACAAGATAACTAATTAAATAGTTACAAGCAGAACTTTTACCTCCACAGAAATTAGAAACTTTTTAAGCTTCTTACTGACTGAACATAACACACAGCTTATGTTCCAACTGAAAGAGTCCTTTCACCTGTTAGTGAAGTAGATAAAAGGAAAATTTTAAGATAATTCACATAAACCACATCATGACAATACATTTTCACCAAACACAAAGAAAAATCAGCTTCTAGAGGAATGAGTCAAAGGGTCTTCAGCATAAACAGGTGTTGGAGAGACATCATTTCTCAGTGGTGCCTCTCACTTACCAGAGGGGAAAAACACAGCAAGGTAACAGTTTTACTTTTCACTGGAAACAAGTTATAAACCATATCCTCTGATCCATGAATCAGTAAAACTATCTTACCTACCACTATTTGACAATAGCTATGAGGCAGATTACTAAAGGCAACATTTTCCAGATGAAACAGCCCTCTAATTAGGCATAAAGGGTACTTTTTTCCTTCCTTTTTCAGTAAAGTCTGCTGTGAGGCAAGACAATAGAAATGGCACCATCTGCTAATAATCCAATTCGAGAATTTCAAAGCAACAGCTAAAAAAGATAGCTGTTAGTGATTTATTTTTCTAAACATGTTTTGCAATTACACCACATGGAGGTCCACATGCTTTCTAATTACATTCTACTTGGAAACTACAACAATTCATGGGATCAAGGAGAAATCACATCATGGGGTAACAAAAAAGACAAGCTTTTCCCAGTTATATTTTTGTCTCCAGTTATGACAGAATACATCTATGGCTTTATTACTTTTTCCTCATATTCTCCCATGATATGTGATATTCAAACATGTCTCAGACATCACTTTTAGCAGAATATTCTCAGGAATACTCTAAGATACACCCTCTCTTCCCACCTGGTTTATGATCAAAATAATTATCAGATGCACAAAGACAATGCTAACTTGCCTGCTGTGATTAAATGCTCTGAAGTGTTGTATTTAGGAAGCAATTGCTGCTTATCATTCAAGATTATGTGGACAGAGATGGGAAGGTGACTAACATTGTTTAGGTGCATCAGGTATTTATCAATTCCAAACAACTTACTGGTTCTGACCTCTTGCTGAAGATAGACAAAAAGAAACAGTAATGTTGTAATATCTTCAAAAGATACTGAAAGCTTTGGGGAAAACAGTTTTATCCTGATTACAGGAGATGCACAAACTAAATTCCTTGCTCAGGGCCTCACAAGTATATTGATGAGGAATATATGGAATTAAATGCATATCTGAAGTATGAAGGTAAGCTTCCTCTAGTACCACAGCAACTCATTCTGTTACATGAATAAATATGGGCAATGAATAAATATGGCCACATGTGACATGGAACATAGAACTGCAGCAGTGAAAAGTGCCTAGGAATTAGAAATAACTTGTCTTGACAAGAACTTTGCTCAACCTAGTTGTTTTAATTCTTATCCTACCTTCAGGTCACCCTGTATATCTTTTTCACATCTGTCTCACAGTATGCTTAAAGAACCCTGCCACAAGCCTATGTGGGCACATAGCAACTTCAGTAGGATACAGCTGAAAACTCAATGCGGACATTTTTAGTTTCCTGAAATCAAATGAACAGTTTCTGCCCTTCAATGAATACACTATGCTTTATTGTTAAGGACATACTAATAGCAAGGAAAAGGGCCCATCATCTCAGTTTGACACCTGACTCATCATTTGATTAACTGTTTTAACAACCAATTGTTTTAAAAATATACATAAGATTTGATGAAATACAACATGCTTATTTCTATTCCTGGTACAAAATAATCCATGAACATAAGCTCCATCTACCTCTAAAGAAAAGATAAAACACAGCCTATTCTTTCTGCCTAACATGCATTCTTAGTCATCCAATGCTGCACTTCTTTAAAATAAGTGTTCTTCAGTATATTTATACACACTAGACACTGTTACTCAACTAGAGGGTGAAGTTTCTTGGAAATGTGTCTAATGCAGGAGCAGGCTGAGAAAAAATAGTTTGTGATTTATTTGAGGCTTCAAGATTTCATTGCATCATCAATTGGCTGCAAACAAGCCTAATTCAGTCAGCTCCATCCTGGATAATTAATTGCATACCCTAACCTTAAAATTACAAAACACAGCATACCTTATATAAATGTCCTACATAAAGTAATAAAAAATAAATTGATGTTAGACATATCTTTTTAGAAGAAAAGAGGTTTTGATTGAAAGTTGTTAGATAAAGCATAGTTACTTTATAGAAAGCTACCACAGTCAAATGAGAAAAAATTTCAAGTGAGCACTAGAGTCAATGGCCTGTTCATAACAACCTCAATGAAGGCTACCCACACTGA
This sequence comes from Rynchops niger, assembly GCA_013400035.1. Taxonomy (NCBI): domain Eukaryota; kingdom Metazoa; phylum Chordata; class Aves; order Charadriiformes; family Laridae; genus Rynchops; species Rynchops niger. The sequence continues at coordinate 759,737 of VXBH01008695.1, read as the reverse complement.
AGAGAACGTCTGAAAACATCCTTTTGACTTAGAATCCATTTGAATGAATAATTCAAACAGAGTTACCTGCTTGCTATAAGTACAAAGACGTATCAGAGGAAGTTAAAACTAGTGACTATGAAAATAACTAAACCACTCTTCACATAGGATATTAGGCCTCTGTTGCACCATTCCATGTGTAGATCGGCATACGCTGCAGATGTAAGGATTCTTAACCCACAGAATCTTTTGGTAGGACTTCAAAATGATCTTACAAAAAAGCGTAAAATTCATTAGGTCTGGCTTCCAGTTACACCAGCTCCATATGAACATCACATCCAAGTGGAATGTGAAGCAGCATCCTGTTTTAATCAAGGAATTCTTCCAAGCTGCAGAGTTTTTGATCCAAAGGTGATTTTATGGCAAAAAGAGAACAGCTAGAAGTATTTGTCTGCAAAAACTTCAGTAGCTGCATGCTTGCTTCTGTAAGGCCCTTGACACAGTCCCCCTCAACATCCTTCTCTCTAAATTGGAGACATAGGGATTTGATGGGTGGACTGTTTGGTGGATAAGGAATCGGTTGGATGGTCACATCCAGAAGGATGACAGATGGAGATCAGTGACAAGTGGTATCCCTCAGGAGTCTGTATCGGGACCAGCACTGTTCAATATCTTCATCAATGACATAATCAGTGGGATCGAGTACACCCTCACCAAGTTTGACACCAAGCTGAGCAGTGCAGTTGACATGCCTGAGGGACAGGATGCCATTAAGAGGAACCTGGTCAAGCTCAAGAAGTGAGCCCACGTGAACCTCATGAGGTTCAACAAGGCCAAGTGCAGGGTCCTGCCTGTGGGTCAGGGCAACCCCCAGTATCTCAATACAGGCTGGGTGGGGATGAAGAGATTGAGAGCAGCCCCCCCAAGAAGGATTTGGGGGTACTGGTGTATGAAAAACTGGATGTGAGCCAACAACATGCACTCACAGCCTAGAAAGCAAACTGTATCCTTGGCTGCATCAAAAGAAGTGTGGTCAGCAGGTCAAAGGAGGTGATTCTGCCCCTCTACTCTGCTCTCATGAGACCCCACCTGGAGTACTGTGTCCAGCTCTGGGGCTCTCAGCTCAGGGAAGACACAGACCTGCTGGAGCAGTTCCAGAGGACAACAACAAAAATGATCCAAGGGCTGGAAACACCTCTCCTATGAGGACAGGCTGAGTAGAGCCTGTTGCAACAGGACAAGAAACACTGGCACAGGTTGCCCAGAGTGATGGTAGATGCCACATCCCTGAAAACATTCAAGATCAGGCTGGACAGAGGTCTGAGCAACCTGATTTAGTTGAAGATGTGCAATGGTAGGCAAGATAAGATGTAAACACACCCTGAGTTTTATCACCTCCTTGTCTGACAATACACTTTCATTACCTGCCATAGCAAACTTTTAACAGGGTCCATTTCTAATACTATGTTCTGATGCATCAAGTAGCTAATGAGGAAAAAACAAACTAGGGTAGGCAGAGGTCTACTATGAAATAAAGTGTACAAACAAGTGGTTTATAGAGCGAGCAGCAACATAAAAACAAGCTTGCATTACTTACAACCGCAGAAGTTTTGTGAAAACTAATGCCCTCTTGATTGAATCTGTCATTAATCAATCCCTGAGAAACTCCAATGTTCTATCAAGTATGAACAAACTACCTTTTCCTCTTTTTAGTTTAACTTGGTCACAAATGTTAAGGCAGAACATGAACCTGAGGCAAGCAGACTTGATCATTGCATTTGGAGATAACAAAACTGAACAGATATTCAAGGAAATCAGTCCAAACAATGAATTGCAGGTGACCCCTGTATGGATAAGAAGGTTATGATATCCAAGCAAAGCCTCTGAGTGCTCACAGAATTCTAAACTAGTCACTGTTAAATATACAGAACAGATACTGAATGTTAAAAGTAATTTTGCATTTCAAGCAGACTGTATGGACTGAGTGACTGACTACTTTCAGCCTTATGCCACCTGTATTCAGTTCTTCATTGTTCCTGTGGCCTTCTAGTAAAAGAAAACAAGCATAAAACAGAAAGTCCCTTTTGAGGAATTTATCTGTAGTGATATCACTCCTACCTACACCCCAGTAAATATCACCTAAGTGAAGCAACCAGAACTTTTTATTTATCTTTTAAAGTTTTGATAGATTTCTTCACACAAAAATTGGAATTTGTCTGTCAACTGCCTTAACTTCAACAGTTAAATGGCTTGGTCCCAATATATAACCACTAAGAGACAAATATCTTCCCTTATCTTTTGGCAATTAATAGTGAAGGAACATCAAAGGGATAACTGATAGCAAGCTGGTACATATAAAAGTGGAAGTGGATTGCTGAAGGCTTAAGCCATAAGTGAATACGTTAAAAGAATCAATCAAGTTACACTCAGTGCAGTCCCTTTTTCCAAATGGCAGTCAGATAACTCAATACTATTACATCAGGCAAGATGAAAGACATCTTCAACTCAAAGTTGGATTAAAAAGTCCTGAACCACAAGTGTCTGCAAAAGCTATTATACTTTTCTTTCTATACCTAATAGACAGAAAGGCTTCTCCAGAAACTGATTTAAAGAATGAGTGCAACTTATAAGCTATAAATTCATAGCATAAAAACTTGTCTAGGTCAGTCTCTGAAAGAGCCCACCATTTTCAGATGGAACCCAAAGAGACTAACATCCCTAATGATGCTCTTACTATTGCATAGGAGCTTCTTTTGACAAAGAAATTATTGGTTAAATGGTTAAATGAACAACTGCATTCTGTGCACACCCCACAAAGGTGAAGGGATTGAGCCATAGAAATATCTGGAATGCGAAACATTGCATTCTTATTTATTACTGAAAAAATATGTAATAAAAATACCAAACAGCATCTTTATGGGATGGTTCCCTAATTCACATCAATTCTTCATAACTCAAGTCTTGAAGTTTTGTGGGTTTAATGCTTGCGTGTCCAGACAGTATCTTTAAGTTAGTCGAATGCATTGTGAAACTTGGCAGAAAAGGAAGCAATTCAGGAAAGATTCTTAACCACTCGGCAAACGTGTCGCTGTGTCGATCAGCAGAACAATGAAAACCTGCAGCCGCGGTGCGGCAGCCAAGGGCGGCCGGGGGCCAGGGAGTCCCGGGCCCGCAGCACGGTGGGGCGACAGCCCCCTCTCCCGACGTAACTTCTATACGCCCCTTAACGTTTTACCTAGATCCTTCCCTCTGAAACTTGTTGCGTTTGAAAACGCCAATCAGACCATTACTTGGATTAGGCTTGCCTTGTTTGCTTCCAAATTTAACTTTTTTCACAGCAACTGTACTCCCATTCCTCAATTAAGCATGCAATATGCCAAGATATGAGGTCATAGTGAAGTTTTAAGATCAAGAAATATCTTCACAGCACAACACTAACATCGTATTTGACAGAAAGCTATTGTTTCTGTTTATCACATGTAGTTCAAAGAAAAAGTATCCAAGCAGTTTAACTTCAGTTTCATTCAGCTCATTTGCTGAGAAAATGAAGTGGTGCGATAGCACAATATTTTAATGCAATCTATATATTCAGTTTGTGATAAGCAAATATGTGATCACATATCACAGAATATCAATATTCACTTAAGGCTTTGACTTCTATTTTCCATAACTAAAAATATAAAAGGAAAAGCACAACACACGTTTCTAATAAAGCTAACTCAACAGCAGATAAAGAATAATAAAAAAACCCAAACAAAACCTCAGAAAAACAGCAGCACAAAGCTACTGGGTATTCAATATGGTTTCTTCTGCCTTGCTTGCACATTTAATATTGAGAAATAAGTTGTTTTAAAGTGAGGTATTCATGAATGATTGATTAAAAGATCATCAAATCTCACAAGAGTTTTACTTAACATTAGTTACTAGGGCCATACACTTTCTGTAAAATAGACCATCAATTACAGATTCCAAAGATGCTGAGCTGTCGCTTTAGGTGGTAACTATTTCCATTTCCACTAGGAAACATGCATTTCACTTCTCATTGTGTAAGTCACTTTGAAAACTCATCGAGTAAACCCTTCAACTAGATTGGGATACGAATCCTGACTTTAATTTGGACTTGAAAATTATAAGTTTAATTCTCCACCTTTAGTACTTACATTCAACCAACTGTTGTACTGAAATCCGACTGGACATCAGTATAAACTGATCCCTAATACTTTCATACTTTAAATACAAACATCACATTGGACTCCAGCAAAACGTCAGAAGAAATGGCTTTAGCATGCACATATAGCTACACTTTCCTTTGTAACTGTAGCTATTCATTAATCTTTTGCTAACACAACATGCTTGAGGAAAAATATGTAATAGCAAGCTATTAAAAATATTAGTAAGAACTAGGTTTGCCAATACAGCCCTTATATTCAGTGTAAGCACAGTAATTCCCTGCTTAGTATTAAAGTTATACCAGACCTATATGTGCATTCTGGTTGTTCCAAATCACATCCCAAATGCCTATAAACTAAAGTGCACCTTGATTATTTCAAATAGCTGTCTGCCAAGACCTGTGTTAAGGCAACAGAAGTTTCTCTACCTGAAAAAAACCCAACCAACAACATAGCAAGTCATGAATGGTAATTTAAATACAAATTCTCCTCATTCATTCTCCACTACAAACTAATTGCTAATAATCCAAATGCCTTTTGCTGAAAAGTTTGCTATATGAAGTATGTTTTAGGTCCGTCTCCTCAGCAGTTCTACCCAAGAATAACAACAATATATATTTAATGAAACAGTTCATCAGCTACTAACAGCTGCTTTCCATGCTGTACTTTTTAAACTTGCTTCACTCACCTGTAATTCCAGAAGCAAGGTGACTATATATAAAGACAAAGGAAGAAGCATCTCTAAGAGTTAATGCAAGTTCTATGCTGCAGATCAGTTGCACATAATGAGCTAAAAGCATCAGAAAACAACAAATTGTCTATTAGCCAAGATACATCAGAATCTGAATGACTATACTAAAGGCTGGGATCTTCAGGTGTCTTAAGGAGAGGCAGGTGCTCAACATGTAACGATTTCAAACACTTCACTTGTTTGAAGATGCCAGCCAAAGAGATTAAACCCAATGTGCTCCAATTCATTTTAATTCATATTCTGCTGGAAGGAGTATTAATTACATAAACTTTTGCCAGTTTTGTGCCTAAAAATTAAGCACATTTGATTTTATTCCCCTGAAGGAAAAGTAGGAGTAAAGTAACTATCATTAAAAATGTATATAAGGAGTCAGCCTATGCACTCTCAAATAAAATAAAACCCACGGTAAACAACTCAGTGGATGAGTCTTCATACTCCTCCCATCACATTTAAAGTTTGCCTAAGGAAAAGCCTTAATTGGGACCTGTGTTCTCAAACTGGAAAGCAACTGCCAAAACAGCTTGTGCTAGAAATGAAAATTTTTTTTTTAAAAATTCAAAATTACCTTATGTAACTGATCTAAGATCAGAGAAGCTGTTAAATTTAAGTCAGGACCTACATATTACTTAAGGGTTAGGTAACTTCTGTTATTCTAGTTGGTAGCATACTGTACTTGTGTAATATGACAGGACAGAAGTGGGAGTAATATACCCAATACCAACTTTGTGAAAGATTTACAGTGAAAGTGTAGCTGACTCTATAGACCCACCCTATTCCCTCACTACAGAAAACAAAGCAATGGTCAGCAGAGCAATTGCTTAAATCTATGCACTGTATTTCCAGAGGCATGAATCTTTTGAGTTCAAGCCAACATTAAGCACAGTAGCTCTTCTATTTCAGAAGGTTTCTAATATACTGGACTCAGTTACTCAATAACATCATATTAGGTTCATAGCTATTCTTTTATTAGTTTCACATTTCATGCTGAGAAGTTTATGAATTTAAGTTCAACCTTCATTATACTTTTCATTAATTGTTCAGCTGATCAGCAGCATTAGAAAACCTTGGAACCATCAGAGTACACTGAGTTGAGGGTAAGCACAGGGTAGCCAAGAATATAATTTTAGAATCATATATAGTGATATGGTTAAATTCAGAAAGATCAAATTAGGCTGTCCATCTTCCAGAATTATGGCTAGAGACCAAGCTCAACAAGAAAATTCATTGCAAGTGAGATAATAACAGGGAGATGCAGCTCAAAATCTAATGCTAAGGTAACTGAAGTCACAGATAAAACCCCTAGACTGATTTTTTTTTCCTGTGAGAAATTTAAGTATGGAGAACTTAAACTGTGTCTGTTTAAGGCCTGAAATTTCTTGTAGTCACTGAGGCTCAATACAGTACAAATACTAAATCAGGGAGCCCGAGAAGAGAGATATAAAATGCATAGTGTTTCAAAAGAGCTTTTGGCTCAAATACAGGTTTTAAAAATTTTGTAGTCAAACTTAGAAAAACAGTGATGAGCATATGACTAGACAGACTGCAATACTTGAAGTTCACACTATATTGCTAGTGAATTGCTTAAGTAAACAAACGTTGTCAACTGTAAGGACTCTATGCCTCTCAAGAGTTATGTTAAAATCTTCATGTTAAAATCCTCTAAGTGTGTAAAATAAACAACCTCAACAGAAGCATTAAGTAATGGATATCTGCCTTAATTTACTAACGACTTGCACACTTTCCCCCCAAGAAGTGATGGGACCTTTTCAATGAGCAGCTTCCAGGTCCAATAGCGTAAGCAGCCAAATGAATCATCTCTTCATCTAAACCTGGCAATTGATTATGATCCTTTCACATCTGGGTTTAATTTTTGCTTTCAAAGTTGGTGCACAGCATAGCATTCGATACCACTGAAACTCAAAGAAGCAATGAACACTTAACTCTTTAAAGTGCAGCAGTTGGAAAAAGCTCTTGCCAACTGAACAGAAATCTAATAGCTCATTGTACATGCCTGTTGCAAATAAGTCTTTTGTAAATGTACTTTTTGGAAGCATACTTATATACAAATAAATTAATGAGATCATTTAGAAGTAACCACTAATTTTTGTATAATAGTACCTTTTGGAAACAGTCCTACTGCAAATTCTAGATTAAAAAGAGTTTCAGTATATCTTCTGACATGCAGCTATCTAGCTTCAGAAAACAATATTTTAGGATCAAGCAAACCTCTAAAAAAGTTTATTAGAGCTTAAATTCGCAATAATGGATAAAGATCCAGCTTGAGGTCTGTGAAGATTGAAGCTTTACATTTTTGATTTTGACAACCTTGCCTTTTAATTCATTATGTAACTGGAAGAAATCAGTAATACTTTACATCACTGGAAAGACCTCAACGCAACATAAGTGCCTTACTTCCCTTGGAACTGAGCTTTGCTATGCAAGACTATTTGTAAGATGACAAAAAAGCAGTATTGTTTGTTTTATGCAAGATATGCTTTTTTCCTCCCCTCTTTCTCCTCTTTTTCATACACTCTTTCAACACCAAAGACAGATCAGAAAGATCACATTAGTCTGTGAAGATTGGAACAAGTCAGTGACAGATACATTATTGTCTGGTTACCCACCTAAAGTGTGAAAAGTATGCGTGTGTAGAGCTATATAATGCCTTATGGCTGAATAACAGGTTTCCACTAGATTTAGTTATAGGACTCTTCTGTGTCAACATGTAATTTAGAGAATTGAAAGATCTATAGATAGAGAATAAACAAGGGTCAAGTATTGATTACATGCAAAGGCTTATTAGAATGGATTAATTCATAACTAAGAAAGCAAATTATGGTTTTTAAAATGACCAATTACTGATAAGCATGTAGCTTTTACTGAGAGTGAAGAGACTGATAAAATGCTGAAGGTAACTACAGAAAATTTTTTGAGATATTAGGAATATTAATTCAACTGGTAATATCCGAAAGGGCTTTTATTCTAAATGGCTTTATGGAAAACCTCTGGGAAGCAGAAGCTTTTATGGAATTAAGACTTGGGTAAAACATCCCAGTTGATCCATTATTGTCATCTTTTGCAAGAATTACTATCCTGGGTATACAGGAACAACTAACATTACAATGTTTTATTGCATGCAAGTGTTACCTTAGCAATGTAATTTTGCTTTTTATCCAAGGGAACAGCAATTTGAAGTCCTAAATAAGCATGAAGAAGCTGTTGAATTTCACTCCAGTGCGGTCAAAACAAAATTTGACAACTTGGAGAAAGCTGCACTCAGCAAGGTGAAAGCTGCAGCCAGCCCCATTGTATGCTGCAAGTATGAATAATTTAGTTAAAGTAATAAATAACAGTACATTTATGACAAGGAAGCTGCCATGTATTTCAATAGTCACTCTAAGGTTAACCATACTTCCAGGAAAGCTAAAAGCAAAAAAACCCTATCAGCTTCCATAAGATAAGGTAAATGCCCCAAGACAATATAGTACTATGCTTTAAAGGAGAAGACTGCAGAACCTGTCTTCCTAGATGTTGGAGGAATGTAGTGTTCTTCATTTCTTGTTTTGACAATATTTGTAACAGTCATTTCCACCTCTGCAGAATCCGTCTCTACTATAATAATAAACTGAGGGATGGAGCAATAACAATATTTTAAATAAGCCTGTTTCCAATGTGCTTGACACAAACAACCACCCTTTACTGGATGTCTAATAGTATTCTACTTCAGAAAAGAAGAAAAAAGCTCACTGAATAATGTGTTATTCTGATCAGCTGAAACAAACATGCAAGCTAGACCAGCAGTGCCAGTCTAGATTACAGTAAAACTATACCTTATTTGATTGTCTGGGCCCATGAAAGCTGAAATGGAACTCAGTTGTAATGTAAGTAGCTTACCTAGAGAATTATCTGCTAATGAATAAGCAGTTTACAAATATTCTGTAAGAACATGACTAGGTCCTATTTTTTGCTTTACAGGTTCCTGCTTTAATAGGAAAGAGCAAAGGGCTTATTTTTCCAGAACCCTGGACAACCTGTATTTCTATACAGTTTGACAAATTTAATTCAGAGGGTCTGACCTACGGAGAAATTTACTCATACAAAAATCTGGTTCAACTTCGGTATAGTAAAACCCTCTTCCACATCTATTTGCTCTTTGACAGAGTGAGCATGTATATTATCATGTCAAAACCTTAACAAATCTCTTCAACTGGTAAGATATAGTTTGATTTCATATAAAAGCCTTAACTTCATAGCATATAGTTATTTTCTGCTACACCACACTGAACAGAAACATTACTCAGCTCACAAAATCGGTATCGCAACTCACAAGAAAACCCCACAGCATCCTGCTCAGAGAAGTTACTATTCTACACATCTTGGATTTACAGAGAATAAAGATCCTGTTTGGAAGAGCTTTGACCTTCTGTTTTGAAGACTAAGTTCACTTAAAACATCATTAGAATATAAAAGTCAAAGGAAAAATATATACAGTATATATTTATTTAATGTGAAAACCCACCACCTGCACCACATTCTGATTTCCCACAAGTCATTTATTTAAGCCTAAATGATACAGCAGTAAATGTACAGCTTAAAAAGGCATCATCCAGAAAAAACATTATCTTCACAATCAGTCATTCAATCAGAAAGAAGTCAGTTGCATAGAACGTGACACTATTATGATTAAAATTAATCCAGCCTGAAGTTGGAATATAAGTCATTTTACTGAGAAGTTACAAAAGTCTTTTACTAATATTCTTCTTCAATAGAAGCAAGCAGGCAGGAACAGGAAAGAGAAATGACCAAGTCTTTCAGTTGTAGCACAGGTTTATGCTTGCTTAAATTGTTCACAGAACCACAGCACTAGCATCTTTCCTTCCCTCACGTCAGCTACTGACTATAACCTCAGCTGGCAGACCAGTAAGAAAACCAAGTCCACAAGTTCCATGAAAACAAGCAGCAAGGTGGAAGAGAAAGCACCTGCCATTGCTGGAGAAAATCAGCTCAAGAGCTGTGCAAGGGATGTCCCAAACCGACAACAGAGAAACCTTAGAAGCAATCATAAAATAAATATACAGGAAGCCTAGACTCATGAATTTTGTTGCTCATGCAAATAATACCGCTTTGTATCTGTAGCTGTCATCATTTAAAAGCATCCATAAAAGCCCAAGAGAAGAACAACCTGTGGAGAGATGAAGCATCTTGGCTGCAGGCCAAAGAATACAAACACAAACTTTAAATTTTCTTTATCAAACATTCCTTTGGAAAGTAATATAAGGATATATAAAAAATGCAGGTTAAAAGCTGGTTAGGCTAACAAAGCTAAGAAGTTTTCAAGAACACATACAAGATTCAAGGAGACACACAGAAGGCAAAGTACAATTAAAAAGTGACATGGAAACTACTAAAAAGTTAAATGGAATTAAATTGATTCAACAAGAAATAGTACCAGGTCTACTAATCCAACTTGCCATATTTTCATAGCAGAAGCACAAGAGAGAACAAACACTACCTTCAGCCTGAGTCCCAAAGCATGCAGAACTCCACTGTAAACTGGGGAAATCACATCTGCTTCAGCGTCTCATGAAGATATTACATTCTGCAACAAAATAATGGCACATTAGATGCTGTTTTCATTATTACATCTGTTTCTATGACATTTAAACTGTAGGAAGACTTTAAGTGCCAATTCTTTTGTATGAGCTAACAGCCTACATTTTTTAAATCAACATGAAAAGAAACAAGATTTAACTTAATTGGCATCAGTGAGCTGTCTGTGAAGAATTTTAAAAGAAACTTCCCTCTGAAGTTACTGAAAACCAAGTATCACAGAACTACACAGGCAGAACACAGTTTTCCCCTGTTCAACCTTGAATAATAAACCAGAATGAAATAAAGCCTAAAGGCAAAGCACCAATCTGTCATAAAACCAGTTCATTTAAATAGTACCCAACATACAATAAACATTAAGATATTAAAAGATAATATAACTGTAACTAAACAATATGAATGCAAGCTTCATCAAGAGAAGATATGCACAATTATGTTAATGATAAAATACAAAAAAGTTTTCAGGAGAGACTGAAATAGAATGGTACTTGTATTCTAATTTTAGACTACTCATATAAGAAACAGAGAAAGGGAAGGTCCAATTCATGAGTCAGCTTTTCTGTAGGAATCTGTCCCACTATTGCTTATACAGACTCTAGTTTCCTAACCAAGTTCCCTATATTGGGTACTTCAGGTCAGACAATATGAAAGGTTCTTTGCTATTTTACCACTTGAAATGTCTTGTCTGTAACCACTGTTAGCCATATTGCCTTTTTCATAATCCCTTCTTATGTAAAGACATGCCTATCAGAAAAGTCAAAACCAGTAATCGCCTACCTTAATACTTTATCATAGTAACAAAAAAAATAATATTGAGCTTTGCACTTAGAGAAACACAGTGACATCCAGTGGTTCATTACTTAGTCAGTGGCATGCTTTAAAATAGCTATCTTCAGAAATATTTCCTAAGTCCTATTACTCATCTAAATAGGATCATTTAAACCAAAGCCAGATCCCAGCTGCTCAAATCAGCATACACTTAATTTAAAGCATCCCGAGACATTACAAAGACATCCTGCATACCACAGGAAAAAAGTATGCTTATTGCAATCTTAATATTGCTGTTCTTTGATATGATCAGTGTGGAAAAAAAAATCTGTTAACCCTTAAAATAAAGAGCATTTGACCCCAAATGTTTATCAGAAGCGTTAGCTATGTTCTCATTGCTATTATCAAGAATAAATAATTATTTAATGAACCTATGCATAAAAGTTCCTGCTATTCTGTAGTTCAAGTTTTACACATCTATATAATAGGAATAACATATGAATATATTATTTGTTTCTAAAGGAAAAGACCAAGTAACCAAAAGCTTTTCAACGCACTGATTAATTATACTCAGAAGGGCAATTTCAGTGCTTTATTTTGGCCCTATGAAAATGGGTGTAATACTTCTACCACAGAGCTGTTACTGTGTTTGTAAGGTTTACCAAGATCATCAAAGAGTTTAACAAGTAGCTTCAAAATATATACATGTGTATTTTACGGATCTGGTACTAGCCGAGAGGAAAATACAAGGTATGCAATAAGCAAATGTTTCAAAAGCAGTAAGTTGAAATCAACCTTTTGATAGTACTTTTTCCCAGCTACACAAAGTACATTATCATGGTAAAGAGTAAAGAACACATGTAATTGCTACATTTTAACTGGGATCAGTTTTTATTCTATTGCATTCATTTATGTTTTAACCTCTTTTTCACCTTGCTCTTCGTGAGAACCTTCCAAGTAGCACTACTGCTTCCCTTCCCACTAAACTAACGAGCAGAAAATAACACCTCAAAACTTTATGTTAAATAAGCATGTCTTAACACATTCTATAGTGGGGCAGACTCAGTCCACCCAAAATTGCTCCCCAGTGCTGAACCATGTAACCATGATGCTGCTTTCCTAATTTTGAGTTAATCCCTAAAAGGGAGCCTAGATAGTTTGAGTTAAAAGGGTTTCAATGCTCAGAGCTGCTTGCGTTTCTGCTTTAACATTCTATGGCAACTAGCCCAAATTCACACTGGCATTTTCTTGTAAACATTGCCCAAGTTCAGACTTGGGCAAGAAAACAAATGCAACTTGATATCTTAGCATAACATCACAATTAGTATAGAGTGATACTGGTTTTCTGAAGAGGTAGATTTGGATTTAAAAACCCAAGATGAATCTACCTAATGCCTAGTAGACTATACAGGCTAAGTTTAACTAAAGTAAGGGTTTGTAAAGGGTGATACACTGCTTCACACTAAATGAGACAGCAAATTTCATGGTCAGAAAGCTTTGTGCACCACACGTTTCAAGCCATTCAGTAATGTAATCTGTCTGTGGAAAAAAATTTGTTGTATTATTAAAGACACTATAATCATAAACAGTGTGCAAATATGGTTACAGGCCATCTTCACTGAGGCACTTTGTGAGATCTTGCACTCAAGATAAAACTGACAAGATTAAACAGTTCTGTATTTTGAGATACAGCATGAATACTCAGCAATGAAATAAAAGTAAATTGTGTTTAGAATTTTTAAATTATAAATAGACTTTAGGCTATTGATCTAGCAGTAAAACTATTACTTAGTATAATAATGTAGCAAATTAAATTGGGACTAAAAGCATCAGCATATTTTACCAGGCTAGGCAAAAAACACCAAGAACATATTCAAGTGATTAGACCCTTCTGGTTCATCTTTCCCAGTTGTCCCATTTTACTCATTACTGCTCACTACATTGCTTTTATTTCTCATTTTGTTTTCAAAAGTAGGTCTAAGAGAAAAGCAATTGCACTAGGCAAAAAAAATACACACAAGATGTTGTGGGGTTTGGGGTCATGTTTGGGAGTGTGTGTATGCATATGCACATTTCTGGGTTTATTTGTTGTTGGTTTTTTTTTCCTTACACAAAACTTCTCCAAAAGTTTTAGGAGACAGATTTGCTTGCCAGTAAGACTTCAACAGGTCAAGTCATTTTCAGCCTGTCAGTTCCGGAACGAAGCTATTCAGGTGCCGTAGTTGATGATAGACTTGTTAACTGGTAGACAAGCAAGCAACTTAAAGTGAAATTAGTGCATGAAGTACCTCAAATCCCCTCAAAACCAACAAAATTTCAGTCTGCTAAGTCTCCATATGAGCAGGCAGGTATCAGATAGCATTAACTTAGTTAACTTTTAAAACATCAGTTTCACATGGTCTCATTTCATGTTATATATCCCTACAATCAGAACAGGGCCACTTAATTCCAAACAGTATCATGTAAGTTTTCTTAAGAAAACATCTCTTCAGTTTTACCTAATAAAGAGCTTGAGTTCATCTTTTAAGGGGAACAGAGGGGATGAGGGATTAGCATTAAAAGCAAAATTTTAAGTATTTACTCTGAGACTATAAAAGCTGGTTAAAAGTCTTAAAAATGGAAGACCTAGAACTGAAACAAAACTAAACAACTATAGCACAATTCATTACTCTTTCCTATTACACCCTAGGATAAAAACATTCAACTAAACTTAAAAAAAAAATTAATGCTTTACAGTCCTGTTTCCAACTATGTATTCTACAGTTCAAGCTTTTATTTAATTGTAGAGCAATAAACTTAATCGACAAAGACATGACTAGCTATATTACATACATTCCCATATAAGATTATTACAGATTATGTGTTTCACAGAATTTACACCACCAGTTTTATGCATAACACAGAATTACATTTATAGCTTAATTTAGACCCTTTAGAAACAATCTTACCTTGAAGATTTAATGACACAATAGCAGGCCTTAGAAACAAAACATGCTCCTTAAGCCATCAAATATTTATACAGTGAAACACAGCTCTTATAACAAACCACTCTTCATTCGTCTTTTTACTTTTATTCTTCATTGTCATAAGCACCAGAGCTATGTAGTCCCTAATTAGCATTTTCAAAACTACTGAGTAAAAAATAAATTAATAAAATATATCACTTAAATAAATACTGCATATTACTAACAGCAAACATCCAAAAAACCAACAAAACAAAACAACAACCCAACAGCAAAGAAAAAGCCTTACCTTCGGCCTTTATATTCACCCCCACAGAACACCTAAACTGCCTTTGGGGAAAGTGAAGATGTTTTATGGTAGGCCTTAAATGAGGTCCAGGTGAAAGCTAAATTGGTTTTGATGGTGAAAAAATCTCACGACCTCCAGCTTGCAAAGCTGATTAAACTTTTTACACCATTTGATTAGAAATGCACAGTAGCAGTGCTAAAATTATTGTCCAGAATGTAGCTGATCATCTGTATAAAATTAAGTTCTGTCAAAATTAAAGATAATTCCCCTGTCCAACTGTTTATTGAAAAAAGATGCAGTCATGTAAATTAATTTGAAACGTACCTTTTATCAAAATGAAGCTATATTACTTCATTAAATAAAATTTTCTCATTAATAGTTAATAATGTTACTTGCCTCTCATAATACTTGTCTTTGACCACCATAAAGAAAACTTCTGTAGGAGTAGTAAAGGAGTGCTGTCCCACCTACACGGAGACTGCAAGCTATACAAGGAAACAGTAATTAAGCCAGATACCCACAAGGTGGCGCTGGTGATTAAGGACAGCTGGGTCGCAGGCCGGGAGGGTATACACCTCCTGACAATCGTCCTAATTTGGAAGGAATGAGAATCAGGGTTGCAAAAGCTACGTGGATAGAACACCAGGTATATTAACTATCATGGCAGCAGGGATGTTAAAAAGGAGATGGCTGTATTAGGGAAGTTCTGCTGTTAGTGAGTATATAAAAAAACCTTCATAAATTATAATAATTTTTAAGTAGTTTTAGAGAGCAGTAAAATGTTTGGATAAATTAATGGTTGTACAATTAGCAATGTTAATAGTAATGTCTATATGTATATTTCTATATCATGAAATGCAGCTTTAAAATACTTAATACTGTTACTAAAGTGCTTTCTTATCAGACAGGAGAGTAGCATCTAATACTGTGTATTAGTGCAATAGATTGAATGAGAACTGCTCTCAGTTAATTAAGTTTACAATGTATAAAAAAAAAAGCAGTGGTGATTTTGAACCACCATTAAATTATGGATTGATAATAACAGATGTCTCAACATCAAGTCACAGGAACTTGTCTAGATACTCTTTAAAAAAGAAAAAGTTAAAATTAAATTGAGTTACGCTATGTTCCAGGTTCTAATACACGTTGATTTGGTAAACTTGTTACGTGATCAACTGATTTCTTGAGCTACCAGGTATCAACAAACAAAAAAATCAAACTCCTAAACTTGATACAATAAGACTTATATCATCATCTTCTTGTTTTTAGCAAAATTGTTCAATTATTACTTTAGCCATGGATATTCATAAAACTCGAAAGACATGTCCAATTTGAATTGTTATTCCAAAAAAAAAAAGTGCAAACCAGGAAAAAGTGAAGCATGGTCTATAAGATGCTTGTCAAGTCATAATGTAAGCTTCTATCATTCCATCGTAGCTTGGCTCTAAACTTATATACTGAAGTATGTATATTTCTATAATTTCATAATTGGACACTTTAGTTACATAAACCTAGGAAGCTTATTGTGAGGCTCCCAACCTATTCAAGCAAGCAGTGAAAAAAAAAAGTAACAAAGCTAAATAAAAGTAAAGGAAAGCTTTTATAAGGGAGTACCTGTAAGTTTGTATTTGAAAAAGACTTTCACACTTTACAGATTTGCCAAGTAATCATGTGAAGCCACAGAAGGCTAGTTAAGGTTAGATTGGTAAGAAAAATGCAAAACACATCTTTGTTTAGCTAAAATGACTGAAACAGTGAGATGAAGTGATTGGGATGAGGTCAGTCACTAATAGTTTAGAGAGGATTAGAAAGAGCATGTTACTGGCCCTCAATCTGTTGCTGTAATTATTGAGCTACTTGAGTTCCTTGCAAAAGCACTTAGGTATTAGTATTACTGCTCTTAGAATGCACAGTAATAAGTTAAAACATATAGGCTTGTGAATTCTATTTAATTTAAGGTGAAAGTGTCTCATCTCAAAAAAGCAGAACAGTTTAATGTCTACCAACTGAAAGATGTGGAAGGGGATAAATCTGGGCTTTTATGGAGTTGCACTAGCAAATAAAGTAATATGGCTTTAAATTATATAAAAATAAGTGTTATTAAATAATGAAGAGTAAGAACATGGGAAAAAAAACCCAAACAAAAAAAAAACCCCAACCCTCATGCTCCAACAAGTTTTGATTATAATGAACCCTGGATCTATTGTGCCAAAATGACTTGTATAACCAGTAAACAGTTGCTTCTCAATAGGCTGCTATTACTTGCTTGCTTTGTATAGCGTTTGGGTTCTTAAGCACAGTTAGCAAAACATTTGTCAGCTCCTATGTTACACTGAGCAATTAGCTGGGAAAGACTAAGAGGGCTTTTTAATGTACCTTGTTTTTATGTAGAGAAAGGCAACAAGCCTCNACAAAAACAAAAAAAAAAAAAAAAAAAAAACAACACAAAACCCCAACACATCTACTTGCTGTAATTACTCTATTACTTTTCTATGCTAGCAGCCAAGTGTTCCATGTAAGACTTAAAAAACACACTTTTACATTTTATACAAGGTCAGCAGTGCACAGTAAAAATGTCAATAAACAAAACCATACAAACTATACACTTAGGAAACATTTATGCTTCAGTAACTACTGGATTTGTAGAATCCCTATAGGAAAATAGCTTTTAATGAGGTCATAAGCAGGGGAAAAGTTTCTAAGAGCAAAATATACAGTTACAGGGGCAAGCTAGGGACTAAATACAACCTCAGCTGAAAAGAAACACGAAAAGTGAGAGACTTCTCACAGCTAACTGGGGCAAAAGCATGTCTCCATGGAGCCAAATTTAGTACAAGTGATGGACTTCATGACCTTGTCGTTCTATGCTCTTCTGCAAGCAAACTCTTACAGCAAAATCTAGTTTTAAAGCTAAGTACAACTCAAGGAATCCTGGTATATAGCCAAACTATGAATAGTGGTATTATGTCACTAATAAATATTTTATAATACTAGTGAATAATCTTGTAGTGTTCTGACAAGGTGCTCACTCCGTTTGGCAAATCTGCATTACAAATAACTTATTAGCAAATGATGTATTTTATATTCACAAGAAGTAGAGGTGATCTGTAAAACAGGATCCTAGTTAGTGCTGATTCAATAAGAAAAAGAGAACAGTTCTGAAAATAACGTCGTATTTTAAATAATTTGTATCTAAGCTCCTAACTCTGTTTTAAAGGCATCAATGGAAATTTTAAGCTGAGGAAAGCATTATGGAGCTGGTTAACATATTTCATGTGTTAAACATCAGCTGTTACACATGACCATGGAAATGAAGGTGGG
This sequence comes from Rynchops niger, assembly GCA_013400035.1. NCBI lineage: Eukaryota > Metazoa > Chordata > Aves > Charadriiformes > Laridae > Rynchops > Rynchops niger. The sequence goes on along the minus strand of VXBH01008695.1, from coordinate 741,887 downwards.
GGAAAAAACAGCTATTTTAAATGTTCTGTGATTTAGCATGCTATGGCAGATAACTGATCTGGTGGAGTAATCATGTTAATACTAGAATTTACAATGTATTTTATATTCTTCCAAGATGTACTCAACTAAGTCTCAGGAGAATTATATGGATTTGTTAATTAAGTCACTGTTATCCTTGTTTTAAAACGAGGGGGTTTAGCTGTGGGTATTTGGAGGGGTTAATCACATAGTGAATGCAGCAGAATCAGGATTAGAACAGGATTCTCTTGTTTCCTGTCCGTGTTTTAATCAACTTGGCATTCGTCCTTCTCTAGACTATTCTGTACTGAATTTTTAATGCCACTGCTATTGACGTAAGCTAGACCCACACATTTTGCTACAACAGTAGTCGTAGTATCACTTTGATAGTCGTAGTACTTTTATTGGCTTCCTCCATAGAATTTTACACTATGTGCTTATTTTCCAAGCCCCTTTTATCTTGAGACATCTATTTCTGTCCTGGTTGCTCCAAATAGGATTGTTATGCTTGCATCTGCTTACAGCCTGTTGCTTGAATTTAACCTTGCATTACTTGAAGCATGTTTCTTTAAAGGCAGAATTGCCTTTGGTGTGTTTCTATGCAATGGCTTTTATTACAGATGTCACATTAGTTGTGAGAATAAACCTTCCGTGCTCACTGATGTGATTAGGGAAAGCGCAAAAATACATGAATCTTGCAGGATAGATGAAAAACTTACCCATTGCTTAAAAGGTAAAAATTACTCAGGCTTTCTCTTGAGGCAGAGAAAACTGCATGTGGACAACTGTGCTTGGGCTCTCCAATAACTATCAGAACTGCATGCTGAAATGCTTCAGTTGACGAATTTGGTCTTCATTGTGGGTATTATTCAGATCTTCACTAGTTTAAGAAATCTTGAACTCTGGACAAACTAACACTAGGAAATTCCTCCCTAGTGCAGGAAGCAGAGATGAGTAGAAACTAGAGCAAGCTAGGGATAAAAATAGGAAATCAGAAGTTTAGTTGAACAGCTATGCTACCAGCACTATAATTGCTGTGCAGCTCGTTAAGTTTGGACAGTAAGCTCCACATGCCCTATGGAAAGGTTCGTTTGGGTAAGATGGTGCCGCTTCCTCAGGGGCAGGCAGCCTCAGCATTCCCTGCTGAGGAAGGGCATTTCCTTGATAAGGAAAGCGGGTAGTGGGATACATCAGTCACAGCGTTCTGATATCAAAAAAATCCCCAAAACTCTCCTGCAGAGAGTCTCCTGTGTGGGAGGCACAGATCGCCCCTCTACTTCGCAGGTTTCCTAGATAATATACAGCACTCTCATCACTTACAGTGTTTGCTTTCTTTGACTCCGTACCATACCAAGCTTAAAGGAACAACTGTTCTCTAACGCCGACGAGCGAAGCAGCGGCGACGAAACCCGACGCCCTCTTCTGCCACTTCTCCTCACAAACACCCGCCCGCCCTCTTCCCCCCGCCACGGGCTGCCGGCAGCGCGCACGCGCACCGCAGTGGCCGTGGGCGGGAAAGGCGCGTGCGCGGGAGGGAGGCGGGCGGCGGGCGGCGTTAGCTCTCGCGAGATTTGAGGTGGTGTCGCGGAGGCGAGTTTGAACCGCGGGAGCGGCGGCGGGGCTGAGGTAGCCCGGGGAGGCGGGGGCGCGGGGTGTTCTCTCTGTGGGGCTGTCGCTTCGCTCCTCGTTGTCCGCAAAAGGGAGGTGTCGGGCGGTGGGGCCGAGAGGTTCGGGGAGAGTGGAGGAGAGCTCCGGTCTCCCTCCCTTTCTTTCCTGCCGTTACCTGCGCAACTGGTAGCCGTCAGGCCCTTCCCTTCACCGGGGTCGCGCTGCCAGTGCTGGCCCCTGCTGCCTCAAGTGGGAAAGGCCCTTCTCCGTGCTGGCTCCGGGGAGGTGTGGGGGGGATCCTCTCCCCCTGCGCCCTTTTTGCCCGTTATAATGTGGGCAGGGGCCTTTCCCTGTGGGAAACAAGCCTGGCTGTAAGTCACTGCCTGTGTAACGTGTGGACGGGACTCCTGTTAAGAGCCTTGGGCTGGGGCGAGTCGTTTGCGATGTTGGTTTGGAGCGGCATATGACCCGTGGGAACAGCAGTTTAACTAGAAGAACAGTTATCGAATGGGAGAAGAAAGTTTGTATGCTTTCTTCTCTTTTTATTTTCCCACCCGATTGTTTTTCTCAAGGAGTACTTAAGTGTCTGAATAATCAAGGTCTGGAGCCCTTGGTATAGAATCTGTCATAAAATGTTTGAAGATAATTAGCCAAAAGTGAGTAACTCTGTTGTAACTCCTGGTAGAATACACAGAGACTGATTTCTGTTACTTCCCCTCTTACCCGTGTACCTTACTACCTATTTAATTTATCCTCAAATGTTATTTTCAGGGGAGTTTGCTTAACTTCATGTACAATATTAAATTGCAGGCAATTCCTTCTGTATATAACAATACAGGTTTATGAGCAAAGCTACCTGGACTTGTCTGATTAACTTCATCCAAAATTGACACTGAAAAGTTGAGGATGTCTGTACTTCGAAAGGCGTCTTTGTTTTCCAGAACAGCTGGCAAGGAACGTGTGAATAGGAAAACCATTTCTCCTTTCCTGCATACTTCAGCCATGAAATAGCCCAAGATTTTTTTTTTATATTATCCATTAAATGATTTATTAAGAGCTCAAAGATCTTGTATGTGAAACTGGAGAACAGCACGGGAAAGTAGAAGGGAGTGAGACAAAATCCTCAGACAACCCTTAAAAATTCTGTGTGCTGGAAGAAGGTGACCCTGCATGTAGCTTGTTTACTTGCCCTGCAGAGACCAATTGCAGAGCATCTATCCTTTGGGAAAGTTGCCTGATCTGGCCGTTTCTAAACTGTTTTGACAGCTGCCTCAACTGAGATTTGAATAAGATTTGCGTTTCTATGGGGTTTTAGCTTGTGATCTGCATTTTCATGAGACTGCCACAGGCGTTAAGCCTTTTCAGAAAAGGACTTCTATGAAGGACTGTGCAGTAATGGCAGCTTGTACTCATCTGGACTAGACAACTGTTGCTTTTTTTTTTTTTCTTTTAGAGTTGGAGTACGAGAATAAGGTAAAGAAAAACGTAAATGGACTTCTGAAGGTAAGTTAAAAACATTACTCAAATTTAATTTAGTAAGCTAGGAGCAATGAAATTGCTATGTTGCTTCTATACTGTTGTTTTTTCAGAAAATAAAGCTGTTATAAAAATTCTATTTATGAAGTGAATAAGGATTACTTCATTCCCTTTACTAATATAAATGAATGCCAGGAGTTGTTGGCTATATGCTTGTATTGCTCCATCTTACTGTTAAACATTTCGTTATTAAATTATACACAGTGTATGTGTCCTTGCACTAGTAATAATTTTGTTGATTCTTAGTTACAGGTGTGCTCAATTCCTGTCTTTAACTGTCTTATTTTAGCATAAGAGTGCAAAACTAGTATTTCAAGCATTGCAATGGTTTGATGTGAAAAACTGGAGTTTCAGAGCCTGTCTAGTAAAGTCTTTTTGTATGTGTTAAAATTGAATAACAACAAATGCTGGAAAAATGTGAATAGCAGAATTTGATAATTTCTATGTTGTACCTCTGGAAGGAATTAGCACAGTTTTGGCATGATCTCCTTTGGCAAGTTACATTTTTTTTTTTCCTTTTATAGGAAACTGGGTTACTCCATTAGGAGTCACCCATGTTCAATAAAAGTTAGCGAAAGTGAAGGCTGTACATTCCAATAATGACTCTTAAAAATAATCTTTCCTGTACTGAGCTGCAAAACTTGCTCTTCAAGACTAGCATCTTGCTAACATTCATAAGAATAATTTATGTGCCAGTATGAAATGGCAACAACTTAAAAGTAAAAAGAAAAAGCGTAGAATAAGATTTTTCAATGAAGAATTACTTAAATCTTGAAATTATATAAGAAATTATGAAACTGGACTTTGAAAAATCAGCTGCAGGGGGTTTTTTGTATTTGTGTGTCATTGTTACTGCATACTTTCTGAGAGAACTCTTGGCTTATGTTGTTCAGAAGCCTGCAATGACTGAAGCTTAAAGTGGAAAACAGTCATGAAAGGCTCCATTAAGCACTTAAATAAATAAAAAGGCCCTGTGTTAAAATTCTGTATATTTTAAGAAGGCTTCTATTTTTGACTCTTTCCTTCAACTATCTTTATCTGTTTCTATATCCCACATAATGTTATTAGGAGTAAACCATCCTGCTAATACAGCTGCCTACATGAATCTTAAGTGTTATTTGTGTACACAAGAAATGCTATACTTAGTCTGGCTTTATAATACCACAGAAAATGTTGTCAACCATATGATAGCCATAAAAATGTTTTTTTCCAAGGGTATTTCCTAGTCTTCTTTTGTGTATGGCAAGATAGCTATATATGTAATAGATTAACTGTGGTTCTAGTGCACTAGGAAACTGGGCTGGGTACACAGGAGTGGCTTTGCTGCATGCTACTAGTTAAGACATAGTCAGGAATAAGATGTTAACCAAGTTTATGGAGAAATAGCTATTATTTTACTGTGCGCAGCACTGTTTCTTATGAGCCATCTTTTTTTAATGTCTTGTATTAATCCAAAAATATATCCTTGTATCCTGATTAAGAAAGGAAATCCAATAATTTCTTTTAGATTAATTACTGTAACTTAGTGCAAAATATTTTTTTAATCATTTTGTGTCCGCAATGTTCAAGTAACAAAAGGAAGAAACATGGAGACAGAGACCATTTTAAATCTTAGACACCAACTCAAGGAAGCGGAGAATGAGCGAAGAAAGGCAGCACAATATGGCCTGCATTTATTGGAGTCCCAAAGTGAAGTTCAAAATCAGTTGGATCAAATACGCCACGAACTGACTGAGAACACTGAGGTGATGTTTTAAGCTTCAAGTAAAAAAAGCAGTCAAATTTTGTTTTATTTTTACTATTGTCGGAATGTCACGTGTGTGTTAAATGCCTTTTAGAGTCTAGAATAATTGTAATAAGCCTTTTTAGTTTTAAGTAGAGAGAGCTTTTAATCTTTGCTCTAAGATACTGAGCACAACTTTCTCTAACTGTGACAGAGTTTCATAGCTAATTGTGATAGCTTATTTTGATCAGTTTGCCATTGGTGAGCTTAGTGCAAGAGGTGCGGCTGTAAAGCTCATGTGAGGCAGGGCAGAATCATCCTTTCCTGCAGACAACCTGAGATGGTAGCTGCTGCGTTGTCAAGCTGCACCCATGGGTTGTAAACCTGTGTTACAGGCTGGAGCAAAGTTATGAGCTAAACTAGTGTGAACCAGATCAATTAGTAACTTAGAATCCAAGGGCAGAGGAAGATTCTCCTTTTTTCATTTCTTTTTTCTTCTTAATTACTAGCTGAATAGAAGAGTAAAGCGAAGCTGCCCTTTGTAATTAGCAAACATATACAATCAGGCATAGGGGAAGCTGGTTGAAAAGTCATTCCTCAATCTGGAAGGTTTGGTGGTATTTATTACAAAACAGGAGACAATTTAGGTGTCTTTACCAAACATTTAAGCTAACTGTTCTGCATTAGGGGAACACTTGATGGTCTGTAACAATTCTTAACGTAATTGGGTTCCATGGTGGTAGAAAGGACATGTAAGCTCTCACTAAATTTCTTTGTTACATTTACAGAAAAGATGCCCACACCCTTCATCTTGGGGCAAAAAAATATACAGCTTCCATGAAGGATATTACACAACAAAATAAGTCATAAAATTTCAGAGCAGCTTGTGGTTTGTGTGGTTTTTTTTGTCTTAAAACATGAGTATGACAATTCCATAATTGGAACTGCAACAAAAGGTTGAATGAGCTTAAAAGTTCTAGGCATTTAGTGTCTTGGTTCTAAGCCTGTATTTAGTACGTTGTTCCCCGAGTGTTTATGAATATTACATATAGATTTATTAGTATGTTCTTTCTTTCAGAAATTCGAACAGGAGAAATACTCTCTTCAGAGAGAAATTGAACTCAAGAATCGAATGTTGGAAAGCTTGAGTTTTGAATGTGATTCCCTTAAGCAACAGCAAAACATGCAACTGGATAAACAGAAAGAACAGCTTGCCAGAGTCTATGGACAAGAAATCAATGACCTTAAAAACAAGGTTTGGCAGCTAATGTATAGCTCAAATGTTGCTAATAGCATTTTAAAGAATATGTATTTAACTCATAATTGCACACTTGTTACCGAAACTAATCTAATAAGTAGTTATAATGTGTAGAAGCTTGTGTGGTTTCTTTTTAACAAACATCTGCACAGTTACATTGTGAATTACATTAAATTTCAAAGCTTATTTTTGAGGTTTACTCTTAAGTTGTCTTTCTAAGACATTTTCTGTAATTAGAACAGAGTCAAAAATATTGTGCTTTTCAAGAATTTATGATAAAATGGTACTGCTTGTCAACTGTCTTTAAGTTGGAGAACCTGAAAGCAGAACTAGATGAAACCCGACTCTCAGAGAAACAATTGAGACACAAAGTGGATCATCAGAAGGAAATAATTGCTGCCAAATCAGAAGAACTACGTATGATGTCTGAACGTGTACATGAGACAATGTCTTCAGAAATGCTCAGTCTTCAGATAGAACTCACTGAACTAGAAAGTGTGAAGGTGTGTGACTAGTACTTCATTATTAGGAACGTACGCTACTTGAAGATAAAAATCTGTGCTTTTGCTCATTTCATTTTTAGATGCTTTATGTATATTGCTACCTTACGATTGGCTTACTATTAAGAAAATATGTGTAGGAAAAAATATTAGCCTAATAACTAGACTTTAATACAACCTTATCTTCAAGATACTATAGTGTATTAAAAGTAATTATTACTGGCAAAGCTGTTTGGTTCACTTGAAACTGTTTTTCTTCAAATTATTTTATAATGTTATATTTCATAGTTGATTTTTTTTCTTTAGGCCAATGTTGAAGAAAAGCTGAATGAACTGCAGTATGGTAAAGAACAGTTAGAACTCATAAACAGTAACTTACGTAATCAGCTGGAGCGTCTACAGGGAGAAAAAGAAGAGAGAGAAAAAGAAATTGTTTCTTACTGTAACGCGTTAGAGGTATTCTCTTAACTTTATTCAAAAGTGGTAGATGATCCCTGATTTCCACAAGTTGTGGTGCTGGCTTTTCAGTGAAATAAGAGGAGTTTTTCAGATAGTTCTGAGGAGGGAGGGAGAAAGAGAAGGCAAAGGAGGAAAAAAAGGATATTGGCTAGTCATGTTTGATATTGCTTGTTGCTAAATACCCTCTGTATTGGCTTTCTTTTGTGGAAGGCTCTCTATGGAGATCCTTGGCATTGCAACATTCTGCCTCATAAAAGGATTTTCTCACGGGTCACTGATATAATTCTCTTCTTTTATTTCAAGTTCCTGCTGAATGCCTTGGAAAAGTTTGTGCGCGGGTCACAGCAAGGCTAAGAGTCTCAATACCATTAATCCAACTGATAAACACCAAAGTTTTCCATTAAAAGTTTTAGTTATGGTCTTGTCCTGAAGAGCAAGTGGAATATGAAGTCTTTGAGACAACTGGTATTGTTTCACTAACTGACTGGAACTATATGCATAGTTAAGGACTGCACTACAAGATAATATGTGCTAAAGGCATAAGAAATGCAAAAGAGGTAAAACTATTTGATTAATTCATATATGCAGTACATCAGATGCTTAAATCACTGATACCCTCTCTGCTTTAATCTAGAAAGCTCGTGAAGCTAATCAAGAGCTTCAGGTTCAGCTGGATCATGCAGCGCAGCAATCCTTGGACCCTACAAGTAAAGGCAATTCTCTCTTTGCTGAGGTACAATTATGCCACGGATCTGATAATGTACAGAGAGGAGAAATACTTCATTTTATTTCTTATAAGTAGTTGAATTTCTTATAGTACTATTTCTAAGTAGTTTTGTTCAGCTGGTGAGCCTTCTTTAATACAGAAGATAGTATATGAAATATTAAAAGATGCTGATAAATTTTTTTAAAACATGCTGAAAATGGCTGGACGTTTGAGCATTTGGGAGGGGTTTTGATTTAGTTTCTGATTAAGAGTTCAGCTGCTGCTAAATGCGTAGGAAGTTATTTTGTTTTCTGACAACACCCAGGGAATGGGTTAAATTGGTACATGGGTTTTTTTTATAAAAACTATTTGTTTTGATGCCAGTGGATGAAACTACTGTATAGCAACACGGAAGCATATGAAATGTTACTTTATTTTGATATCAAAAGAACAAAAGGAAAATCTCTTGCGCTTTACTGATTGGGCTTCAGCTGCTACACTGCTGTCTACCCACTTTTATCTCAGAGGTAATGGCAATAGTGCCTATTTTCAAGTATTCTTCCTGGAAAAGCAGTATTTGCAGAACTAACATCAATTGCTAGGCAACATCTCCTTGTAAAACTCATCATCCAAGCGACGACGAGTGTTATAATTTTCATAGTAATAATTGTTAACAATGTTCTGTAGGTGGAAGACCGTAGGGCAGAAATGGAACGACAGCTGATCAGTGTGAAAATAAAATATCATTCACTACAAAAACAGCATGCATTCACTAGAGAACAATTGCAAAAAATGAAGGTATGACCATTACTATAATACTCCAGGGTTTCCTTGGGGTCTGATAAGGCAATGCTTTAGTACACAGGCCAGGGGATTTGATTATCTTTAAAATATGATACGGTAGTCTGGGGGGAGGGAAACACGAGTAAAAACAAGTGAAACATTATTGTGCTCTTTGAATTCTATGGTACATCAGCATCTTTCTATTGCTACTAGTGCTATTATTTTATCCTAGAACTCCACGTTACACTGAGGGCAGTGCTTCCTTACTTTGGCAGTAGTTGTTAAATGGATAAGAGTAAACTACAACGCCTGTCAGTTAAACTAGCATTCAATTTGTCTTGACAATTGCTTTTTCTTTTCTTGTCCTGTTCTGGTACTATGTGAATGCTGGTTGTCAGGAATTAATATAAAGAAAAGGGAAGGCTTGTATTCTGTCCTGTTATTGCGCTGGGTTTTTTTTCCCCCCTCTGGGTTGCTTTCTTGTTTATGTTTGTCCATGTTTTTCTTTCCTCTCCCTATCTTTGTGGAAGAATAAGTCATAACTTTGGTCATAACTATTTCATTTAGACTACGCTTCCATAGGGTAGGAGCCTGTTGGTAAATAGTTGAGAACTAGATAGCAGGAGCTGATTTACAAGATAATGTTGAGGGGGTGCTGCAAAACTGCCAACTGTTTTCACGCTTGTCTTCTGATTTTCCGACACAAGAGTGTGGATCGTTTCATTTTGATCAAATACTTGATCATGCAGTTTGAGGCAAGTGCTTAAACATCACAAGTGACGATAATGAGTAACACTTAAGATGTAGGTTTGTGTTATCTAGCTTTTGTGGAGAAGTAGGTTGAAAATAATTGAAACAACATTCTTAAATGACATGAAAAGAACTCCTAATGTAGCAACGGAATTCTCTTTTACTAAAATCTGACCTTGAGAGCTAAAGAGATCAGTGAGTAAAATGATTGAATAGAATAAGTTTCTTCAGATTTTTTCTCCTTGTAATGTAAGGATAAGTCAGTCATACTGATTTAATGGTATAAGAAACATTCCTAATACTGAAGATTTTCACCAAGAACTGAGGCAAGTTGGTATCCCTGTTGTAGTACTACTTAATGTTTTAATTTGGAACTTCAATTTTTACTCATTTGTCCCCATGAAATGTCTTCTAATATCAGTATTGGAGATAGGTAGTTTGTTAGCAGAGCTGCTTTGCTTAAGCTGCCATTCTAGATCCCTGGTAGGGTCCTCTCTGCTTTGTGTTGCATTGTGGTGCTGTGTGTTAAAGCTCGATCTATAGTTAACTAATCTCTTCATTCAGGAGCTGATTCCAACAGTCTAGTTGACTGTTTTTGCAGTTGTTGGAATAGCTGAATGTGGTATTTACAGAATGGAAGAGAATGTAAGCAGTACTGCTGCAAAAGTTTTACCACATCTGGTGTATTGTCCACAGTATCCCTTCCAGTTTCTTAATGTTTCTGTTCTTTGTTGTTGTGTAGATCGACTGCAATTTGCAATTCTAACAGTTAGCAAGTGGGCTTTTAAGTGAAAGGGGGAAAGGTTAGGTGTCTACATGCTTGGGAATTGTAAGGATAGTTTTAGTCAGGCAGTGGGGGTTAAAATTTTGCCTCCCTTATGTCCTGTAGAAGCTATGAGCATGAGGTGATTGAATCTTTCTTTAGGTTTAGTTTGTGTACAGAATCAGCAATATCCTTTATTTATGAGATTCCATAGGGTAAATGTTCTTCTCTCACTTTCTCTGTTAATCTGTAGTCTCATTTGTTTGAGTTGATCCTTTCCCTGTCACTTCAAGTGTCCTACAGTGTTACTTTATCCATACTGCCTAGACTGGTAAAAAATCTGCACTTATCACTGACACCCTGTTCAGTCTTTTCGTTATTGCATTTCATATTTTTCTCTAATTCTTTAGATGTCTGATGTATCAGTTTTAACTGAATGTGTTAAGGCCCTTGTACTATGATATTTTAACAGCATGAGAAAAATCTGCTGTAAATGCAAGGCTTCTCTTTGATAAACTTCTCCTTTTTTAATGACCAAAGGTGTTCCTTTGCTTCAAAGGCTACATTCCACTGAAGCAAGAGAAGAAGCTGCAATTCTTGGATTAATGTTACAGAAGGCAAACTTAGCGTTATCTATACCTCAGAATCAGAATTACAAAAAAGTGTCTTGGTAGATGCATTTTAGCTCTGATAAACAAGCCTGGACTGTAGTTTGGTTCTAGCTGACTTGGTGTTTATGGTCTTAATTTGAAATGTGTGTGTTCTTGACGGCATATTTATAGGTTCCTTAGTATGGAGAAAGATATGACACCTCAGGACTACTCTGTTCAGTAGGTTTTCATCTGTCCTAAAGATTTTTGGTGTCAACCTATGATGATGGCAATTGTAAAGACTGTTGTGGAGACTGCTGAGCTTCAGTATGCCGTGTGCTTCTGTATTCAGGACTAGGATTGCAAGGCTTGAGTACCCTAACTGTTCTGGGTAAGAGCCTGAGATTTTCAGTCACTTAACCCAGTGTTTGCTTTAAAGATATTTTTTTTTCCTTTTTTCCAGCTGCAAATGGCTACACTGCTACAGATGAAAGGCTCTCAGGCAGAATTTGACCAGCTGGAACGCTTACAGTCAATGTTAGAACAAAAGAATGGTGAGATAGAAGATCTTCTTATGAAAGTGAGGCAGCTAGAAAAATTTAAGGTAGGTGGTCTGTAATTACATGGAAAAGTCATAATCGGAAGCTAAAACATGAGAATAAGAAGAATTATGAAAACTATCTGAAGTCCATGCTCAGGTTTGAAAAGGGAATCCAAAGGCTGCTCATACTTTTATTTGACCAAAGTTCCATTTTTACAGCTGGAGAACATAGACTTCTGAAGTTTAGAGAAACAGAAAATTCTATACCACCTAACCCCCAGTTCGGATAAACAATCTTTTCTTTGCTCCTGTGTGTAGCACCTTCATATTTTATGTAGTTACCTGTGGTGTTTAAATTCAATTACTTGGTCAAAGTTCACTGAGCTATGACATCTGATTTTTTTTTTTTTTTTTTCTTTTGGAAGACATAACCATTTCACATTTTTACTGCATGTACTTAAGCTTTATCCCTCTTTAGTCTCTCAGCTATATTGGATATTTATTTCCTTAATGTGTCCTAGCTTTGCAGTTGAAGTATGCTCTCTTATAGAAAAACTGAATTGCTTAATCATCCTTGTAAAGCAATTTCTTCAGTCCTCTTATGCAACTTGATAGCATCTTGTCAATGTTTTGGAAGGTGAGAAATAATGATAACAGCTGTATGCACTATTGTAATGTTGCCAATGTTTGTGTGCATATAGGGTGAAAAACTGTAGTGTTTCTTACCTTCTTACATGTTTATGGACTCATTCGGCCCTTTCTTATCACAGCTTTGGAATGTAAACTTAGGTGTATTAGCATATGCATTAGGATTATGCTTTCCAGGATAGCGTCCTCTATTCTGCGTTTAATCAAAGTGGCATAAAGCTAGGCTTAACCCCTTTTAGTAAGCAATGAAGACAGCTTGATTGCTTTACCACTTCGGTCATGTATAAGCTTGATCAGTGTTTATTTTTGTATCTATGCCATAAATAAGTAGGGTCAGGAAATTAAGTGACTATCAGTGACTGACAGAAGCCTATGACATCTATGGGACAATATTAAATCTCAGTAATGCTTGTTCAGAAAAAAACACAAAACAAACCCCCCAGAATGTCACATTAGTAATGTATTTTATAGGAATTTTATTACATTTATGGTGTCTTTACTGTGAACCAACTTTCTCATCTAAAAGATGTAATTGATTTTGAGATTTTGGCTGTTGATTAACATGGCTTGTATTCCTTACCATTGGCATCCAGCTGCTGAAGACTAAAAATAAAGGCTGGAACAAATTCCCTGCGGGTTAATTAAATATCTTATATTTTCAAGTAAAAAGAAAGGGAGCTGTTCTGCAATTCTGTTTGAAAACCTGGAGCAGACATAACTCTTGTTTCTTTTTCTTTCAGTGAATGAAAGATAACTGTTGCTTTCAGTGGTATCAGACATTTGTAACAAATGAGGAAGTACTTAGAGCAACTCAGCTGTCTTGTGTCTTTAAATGATGAGCCTTCTCTACAGAAATGAATGGAAAATTTCACTTAAGGACTAAGCTAATGTGCTTCTGAAAGGTCACTATTTGACAACCTGACACTTATTCTTTTTCAGACTTTATATGAGAATATGGAAGAATCCAGAGCTAGTAGTGGCCCAAAAGAAGGAGAGTCTGAATATGGTTACTATGCTGATTTACTGCAAATGAAACTTGATAACTCAAAGTAAGTACTTGGTGGTCTGAGGCCTAGAAGTTGGTTGTAGTCTGGTCATCTTCTAGCTACTTGTTTTTATTCTCCCTCTTTTTTATTACTGTTTGTGTGTAGTCCGCTGACTGTATGTGTAAATAATGCTCAGTGTCTCATTTTTCTAATGCTGTGGAACCATCCTATTTTTGTTTTAGGACTGAGAGTTGTTTTGTTTGTCATTTTACTTATTGCTGTAAAAGATAGCGGCAGAACTACTATATTACTGTTGTTTTTTTCTAGAAATGTTGTTAATACTATTAGATGCAAGATAATTGAGAACTTAAAAAAAAAACAAAAACAAAAAAAACAAACCAAAACCAAACTAACCTGTAAGAGAACTGTATGAAGCTTCTTAAAGTCTATAGGATCTATATACTTATTTCTCTTCTAGAGAATCAGATAATAACACTTGAAATGTTTTATTGGACTGTTTAGTTGAGATGTATTCTTTGGCTAGTGAATTCCATATCTATTAGAAAGTCCATAGTGTTTGGCCTCAGGACTGTGTTTAAGCCCTCAGATGGAAGTATTGTGCTTCCAGCAGGAGGCAGTGGTCTGCTGTGGGAATTCTGGAGAAGTCTGCCCACTGACAGGTGTTGTTATTATGAGAAACTGGTGTGATCAGAGTCCCTTAGGATTGCTGAGGAATGGTGATTCAGTCCTTATAATTAGTGGAAGTTAATGGCCTCTAAAATAGAGGCAAGGACATGCATCAAGTATCATAATTATTTTTATGTTGGTCGCTTAGAAGAACACCTTTGTGTAAAGCTTGTTTTATCAGTTACAGAAGTAGTCATATTAATTTGTACACAGGCTAGAAACACCCCAATGAAATAGTCAATTTGTAGCTTAGGGAAGGCTTCTTAAACCAGTTACATATGCACGTGTGCATTGTTCAGTGTACAGCTTTGTTTTTAACATGCATTCAGTCTCTGGTAGCTAAGCTCACAGCTCTGTCAAGTTCAAGTAAGAACTTTAATTTTTATGTGAAGTTGCTAAATGCTTAGTTGACTTTGTAGCTATTGCTTTACTGAAAAAACAGCAACAAAAAAAAAACCCCATCAAACAAAAGAAGCCAAGTCTGAGTGACTGTATATTTTTCCTCCTACCCCAGCAAGGAAACTGAAACCTTGAAAAATGAACTATCCTTGCAGAGGATGAAAGCTCTGTATGAGAGCCAGAGGGTTTTGGAAGTTGAAAGGAAACTCTTCACAAATGAGAGGCATTTGCAAGCTTGTCAGAGTGAGAATATGAACTTGCGAGTTATGCTGGATGAGCTAAAAATGAAATATGAACCTGAAGGTAAATATTAGTTTTCCATATGGGGAGTGGGGTGGAAATCTGGTCTTTTCAATCTTCAGAAGCTGAATGACATTAAACAGGAACGCATTGGGTTATAAACTAATGTGTAAATGGCTGCCTTTTTGGTAATAACCTGGTCAAAAAACTGCTGAATTGAAATAGTAAAGCCCTACCTTGCTGAAAGACTTTACTTCAATATGTATACTAATATAATTTCAGAAGACTAAGGAGTATAAATTCTAGTGTTCAGAGGCTTTATAGAGTATAGCTAAATAACCATAGTGAAGTAGGTGGGAAAAATTTCTCAGGAGGTGCTTTTCATAAGAGTAGCGGTACCTGTGTTAATGAGAAGTATCAGCTTTCTGAACGTAGGCAGCTGATATGAGCTTTGTAATAAGTGCAAAAACATCTAGAGGAAAAACTCTTTAGTAGCTCAAGTTAATATGGATTAAGTTTTGACAACAGATGCCTAGCTGATATCTGCCTATGTGCAGAAATAAGGGAGTTGAAGCCTGTGGAGGAAGATGAATGGGGAACCAGATGGGTGAATTGGTTTTGGTACTTGTCCATACTTGAAGGATTTAACCTTAAAGTTTTAGTTGTGGAAGCTTACCTCAGCAACCTCCAAAATAGAAATAAAATAATTGAGCCATATTCACGTACTTTAGAGCATCTACTTAAAAGCTGTGGTAAAAAGGTAGAGTGGATGGAGGGAAAGATTTTTTTTTTTTTTTTGTCTCTCTAACTTCTGTTGAGATGCTTACTGGCTGGTAACAGATTATATGAAAGGACATTCTTTAAGGGATGTAAACTGTCTATTAAGAATTATTCCAAGGTCTTTAGTCATGTGAAACGTTCTTTGTTAGTTTCATTACGAACGTGTTGGTGGACAAGCTAACTCCATCTTCACTTGCGTACAAAAAGTATATTCCTTTTGTCTTAGAATTACTTGAAGGCACTAAAACTAAAAAGAGGAGGGAGAAGATTCCAGTGGGCGCTACTTGTGACTACTTGGACAGCAAAATTAATTCGGTAAAAGAGAATGCTCCCACTCAATTGTCAAGTAAGGAAGAAACAAAGATGACTTCCAAGGACTTGGAGCAAAGTGACACTTCTTCAAAAAAACAAGCTTTTGAAGCACCACCAATAAATACAGCTCTTCAAGCAATGCAAAAAGTCGTTGAACCTGAAAGAGAAAGAAAGAGAGTTAAAATTAAAGAAGAGAATCATGATGCCTTTACTTCGTATAGTAGAAGTGGAAGTAATTCCTTGACTTCAGTTGCCCCCAGGTCAGTGTCAGCTTCTGTCTATGGTCAAGGCAATCGGCACAGACCTGCGTCTCTTTTCTTTCGCTGCATGAACTGTGCTATCCACTTCTTTATCTATTTCCTCAGTGTTGCATGCAGTGTAATTCCTCATCTCCGGCTGCCTACATTGAACCTCTCCATACCTTTTAGAAAGACTAAAATGATGACTAATGAAAAAGACTCTTGAAACTGTAACAATCTTTGAAATAACTTTCCCATTACTTGAAAATGCTGAAGGTGCGCAGATGGCATGACAATTCTCTCAGTTTGCTGTAACTTCAGAAACAGGACTGTTTTCTTCATCCTTTCAAAGCTGCCACACAAGTGTGTTAAATGTCAAAGTAGCACAGGCAATAGGTATCATGCTTCAGTTTCATCTCATGCTTGATTTCAGCCCTCATCAATTTTCAGATTTAGCTAAAACCCTAAAAATTATTCCAGTTAAGTAATTCTTAAACTGAATTGGGTTAACAAAACTTGCATTGTACAATATAATAGACAATTATGCTATTTGTGTTATCAGACAAGTAAATTCCATAATCTGGATGCATGATAACTAGAAACACAACTGCTAAACTAAGATCAGGTGTTTTCCCTGGACGGCGAATTTAAGTTACTTTTTTGATAGATGGTAAAGTAACTTACTACAGTAATTAGCTCCAAATTTCTTATTTTTATCTTGGTAAAAGGCATACTGATTGATATTTTCTTTTTCCTGCTGATGCTTTTGTATTCTGTTCATATTCATAATCTTAGTAAACACATGTTGGAGTGTGTGTGGGGAGGGAAAAAGTCTGTCATAGTCTAGATGTTTTGAGTTTACAACTTGCTAATATCTGCTAGTAAAAATAGTTTATTAAATATAGAATGATAGCAGCTTCAGAGATGGAGGAAGGCTTAACACATGGAAATCTGTACAGTATATCCAAAACTAATGGCATTCAGAAGTAATTGGATTGATGTTTTGACTCTTAGATTAAGGTTGCATTGGATGCAATTAACAAGTTAGTAACTAAACAGTCCAATCTTCTGAAATAGTCTGGAAAGAAAATGGCAGGAGTAGCTGTTGAAGTAGCTGTGTCAGAACACACAGGGGCTGTTGCTGAGGAGGAAAGATCGGGAACATGGTGAAAGCTGAGAGGAAAGACTGGGTAATGTAGTGATGGTATTGCGTTTTGGCAGGGTTCTATGCACACGAAGGAACAGATAGCATCTAACCTGGGCGTGAAAAGTTTAACTTATTTCTTCGTATTTCTTTTGGAAAGGAAGATACAGGCTCTGCCAGCAGGAAGTTGTTGGAAACAGTTTGTGAACTGAAGGGGTAAACATACTGGAGAGAGGGTGAGGAGAGGAAATTATTTTATGGGATTGGTGTTTGAAAGCAGTGCAAGTGGAAGAGGAAGATAAATCATTGTTCAGAGGGAGGGTTCTAATCTTGCACTAATTGCTGCTCGTTCAAATAAGGAATAAAATATAAATCAGTAGAACTCAAAAAATAAAAACAACCAAAACACCACAAAATTCTATATAAGCTTTTAAATGGTTTTCCGTGGTGGTATAAACCTGTAAAAGGCAAATGCAGGCAGAAGGTTCTATTTGTGTTTCTGATTGCGTTAATAAATACTAACTCCCCAGTTAATAATGTTGTTGAGGATTTACTTAACCCTGATCTGCTTATGACTTTATTATGAAATAGGAGGTAATGATAAAATCTGAGTATTTGAGAGGTCAGGTTTCTAAACACTAAAAGAATGTCTGGACTGTTCTGTGATGGATGTGGCCAAACTGTATGTAGGGATACAGCTAAATGCAAAGGCACAAAATATACTGGCAGCTTGAGCAGGAATGTGGACCTGAAAATGGAGAGCCTGGGGGACAAAAAAGCAATTGGCATGTGCATGGTGGATAACTGTTAGTGTTTCACTTTGTGTTAAGTAAAATGTGATACTTTGGCTGAAAAAGCTATTGTGGTCATTGGGGGTTAGTTTTGGAACTGGAGCAGTCTTTGTGAAATAATTAGTTTAGCTCTGTCATTATTGGTCCATGAAATGTGGCAGCAAAAAGAGCCATAGTAACTGTGAAAGCATTGCATACTTCATTTCTAGGAAATGGTGTTTGAAAACCTGTGTCATCTTAGTTTTAGGAGGTGATGAAGAAGTTGTCAGAAGTGATTTATGTGTACTTGTATGGGAGATGGATTTCCTTGTTTCAGGTGTCTTGCTTGCTAATGTGATTTAGCAAGGTAAAGTTAAATGACTTTGAATTAATAGCATATGTACGTATCTGCAGTGTGTGTGCATATGCTTAAAGTTTAAAGCAAGTAAACATTGGAACACTTTACGAGGTGATGGTACTGATTAAGTTATCGTATGTGAGTGAGAACATAGTATTTGAGTTGACAGATTTCAATGTTTAAGCAATTACTATTAATTCCTGTTGTAATTCAGGCAATGCAAGGGTTATAAGTAGTGATATCTTCTGTTAGGCCAACTGGTCAATAAAAAGATACGCTTCTGTATAGAAATGCTGTTGTTCACTGCTGAAACGGAAATAGCAAATTCCAGCCCTTGCTGCCCAGCTTACTTTGCATTTAGATTTGAGGTTGCCTGCTCCAGTTTGATCTAAAGAAGGTCTTGTGTGCCTGAAAGCTTATTTGCTCTTTTAAATTTAGTTGGATTAATGTGACAAATCTACCTTATTTGGATTGTTCAAACAGGAACAGGAAAAGCCTATAGCCATTTGGCTCAGCAGGAGGTCTGCATAACTAATACTCTCTTTGGGGCATGGCATTCATCCTTGGGAAGTAAAGCTCTATCTGATGAGACTAGTTGATCTTCCTTAAATGGGTAGAAGGAACCCCCCATTACATGTTATTTTTGGAGTCTACATAGTTAAAGCTGGATAGAATCATGTGATAGTTTCACGACCACTTTTTTAAGTGGACGTGTTTAACTGTCATCTTTCTGATCCATTCACTTCCCTGTGCTAACACTTCATGAAACATGGCTTATAAGGGTCGGTGTGTGAGCTGGCTTGGTATGATAACTGTGGTG
This sequence comes from Rynchops niger, assembly GCA_013400035.1. NCBI lineage: Eukaryota > Metazoa > Chordata > Aves > Charadriiformes > Laridae > Rynchops > Rynchops niger. Next base: position 723,269 of record VXBH01008695.1, on the reverse strand, counting down.
GGTTAACTGTGGCTTGCTGCAAGGTGCCCCCCCCCCCCCCCCCCCCCGGCTGCTCTGACTAAGGAGGAAAAAGTGGTTTGCCATCGGAGTTACAGGGGTGGACTTACTACAGAACAAATGGTGGAGCTGACCTAAGGGAGATGCACAGCACAGCATATTTCTCTTGTAGTCTACTGAGCCAGTGCTTATAGGAAATAATATGCAAATTGCTTGTGATGGATAAGAATAGCTTATTTGATATATTTGTTTATGAAGGTAGACTGGGGGTGGGGAATCTGTAGCTAAATTTCCCTAAACGCTTTTGTTACAGCTCCTTTCATAGCCCTCATCTTCAGCTGTATCTCTCCCTATTGCAAGTGAATCTCTAACAAGAATAGCAGCAGCTATTCATGTTGGGAAAACCATCATTGACAGCAGCTGCAGATGGTTGTGGGTTGCTCACTAGAAGCTCTTGAAACCACTGGAAATCCACAAGGTCACTAGAGAGTTGCTTTAACAGATGTGGTGATGAATCAGCATAGAATTTCTGTTGGTATGTGAAGTGATGTTTAATTTGGAACTTTGTGTTCCATGATTTGTTTTGCTGTGGAAATCATGTATAATAGCTAATTGGTTGTGGTGATTTGGTTGAGTAAATATCACTACTTATCAGTTTGTTCTAATGACACATATGTTCATTAAGTAATTCTTAAATAATCAAAACACCTGATTGTGCTCAGGTGTCTAAATTTTGTTTTTAACTTTCCTCTTTAACAGCAATGTGGCAGTTAAGATTGCATTCCCATTTACATGTCAGTGTAAATAGGAATGCAGAANTTCTTTTCACTTCTTCAGGCATTAAGATAAAGGCAGTAGCACTGCAGAACTAGTTGGAAAGCAGTGTGTATGCACAATTACTTTTTTTTTTTTGGTTGTGTTAAAGGAAAATGCTTGACTTCATCATGCTTGTATTATGGTGCTGGGACTCTTTCACTTGGACTTGCGCTTTTGTGGACTTGATCTCATTTATGTGCATGGCGAAGTTACTTGGTTTTTTAACAGCTGATCCCAACGAGTTAACACATTCAGAAACCTTTTTAGCAAACATTTCAGCAGATAAGGGGGGGGGAGGAGGAAGGCTAGACTTTAACTGATGCAATGTGAGAGAAAAAAATGCTTTGTTTTAGTCTCAAACGCTGCTTGCTTTGTCTTTCCATATGGATGGTCTCGTGTGCCAGTTGGCTTGTTGATTTTGTTTAAAACTCTTTTTTTAGCCCTGTTTTTTATGAACTAAATATGTATTTAGAACGATTGCTTTGCCTATAGGTTAACAGCTGAATCCAGATTTGAAACTGCGGAAAACGAAGATAAGAAAGAAAATCAAATCATGACTGAGAAGAAAACGCAAAAGAAAAAATATACAACGTTGTATGTCTCTTCTAAGCCAACTTCTGAAACACAATGTGCTCAGCAATAGAACTTACATTTCTGGAAGGAACCTGTACATTTATGTGTGACAGAAGTTTACTCAGTATTTCCTGCTGAGGCACGATTCCAAATTGTTCAGGTTCCTAACTTAAATATTGATCTGCCTTGTTATATGAAGAGTATGATTGCATTAATGAGATTTGCACTTTTGATACCTGAACTTCCCAGAGAGCACACGTTAAGTTCCCTGCCATTGTGACATGAAGCGTTGCCTTGCCTTGAATCTTGCAGAAGTCTCTAAATGTGTGTTAATCATTATTTATTTGAAGCAAAGTGCTCACTTGAAGCCAAGTATTTGTTATGGAAGTTTTATTATGTAAGTCAGAAGTCAGCCCTGAGTAAGACAGGCCTAGATAGTGTTGATGCAGAACTCCATTAACTCCTGTGCTCCTGAATTTCTTCCAGTTGCTGAATTCGAAATTCTTAATATATTTTCCCCCTAATGTGTAACTGTTTAACTTTCAGACTGACCTGATTCCAAAGGCACATGTGAACCTTTATGCGATTTGTGGGATAGTATTCCTTTGAAACTCTAAAAATTCTTATATTTGTCCTAGTGATTAAAATAAACCTTTCTTTCTCTTCTGTTCTAATAAAAAGTCTATATTCTATTTGAGTCAAAAGAGTTATCTAAAGCTGTCAGGGTTTTGATTGCGAAATGAGGTATTTTGTAGATAGTATTTTGTTTTTTAAAAAAAAAGTACCACTCAATAAAAGCTAAGAAACCATAATGCATGTGCTGTGTTTTTGTCATGTTTTTAGGAGACAAATCCTAACTGTCTGATGACGCTTGATGCAGGGTAATTGTGAGGAGAACATTTAAGGTAGTTCTGTTAATCTTATTTCTTGTTAACTTCTAAGGTATTCAGTGATGTTATGGGAAGTGAATGTGTATCCATGAAATAGTTCTTATTCTTCTTGACTTTGACCACACACGTGAACTTAAATAATACCGCATTGAAGGAATCATGCTCTTCATTCTACAAAATGTTACCAGAAATATTTCTTATGCAAATGGTGTTACTTTTATTTACTGTCACTGTACACTGAGATGCAAACAGCATTAAAAAACTGAAGTGCTTAATTGCGTTAGAGGAAAACCTTCAGTAACTTGACATTGGATGCAGGTAATTCACATGTGACTCCTGAACTGTCCATGGCCTGCTAAGACAATCATGTTGAGGTACTTGGCATATGAAATTTCTAAACTTTTTAAAAATTTAAATAACTTGTTAATTAATGCTACAAACAAAACTAGGATGTCATTTCAACAAATGAATGAAACTGATTATCTGCCCTCAAAACCTTCTGCTTTACTGGTACTGCTGTAGTTAGAGTATGTAGTCTTTGTCTTTGATAATACATGCATGCGTACAGATCTTTTGCAGAATTGCAACTAGCAGGTGGGGGAAGATGCCTGGAATTGAGGCTTTTGTAGTGCTATAACTTAAGGTATTGTTCTTTAAGTACCTGAAAATACTTTGCATATTTTCTTTTTTCCTTCTGTTTTGTTGCATCAGTTGCTCTCCTGCGACTGTGCTCACAGATCTGGGCATATAATAGAATTTAGAGCCAGTTAAATGCAACTGATGTGTTCTGCTTCAATCCTTCTGTATAATGGAAGTTAGCTTAGCTAGAAATCGATAATTAGACAGTCAGCATTGTACAAGATCTTGTGTTCTGGAATGGATAGCAGTATTAAAGGAAGTGAGAATTCTCTCCCTTCTTCCTCTGCCTGCGCTCCAATGCCCCAAAAGGTAAGATGTACCCATGAGTTCCCTAGGCAGAAAGAGTTTTACCTTTTGGGAAGCAAGGTATTTTCTCCTTGCCTGTAAAGACTTTCTGCCTGGAAAAAGACATAAGGAAAAGACAGTAAGGGGCATGAAGGTGATGAATTATTCTGTCCACTATTTTCTGTGGAATAGTAATGTGGAATGGTAATTACACAAATAAACAACAAATATTTGGAATAAAGCCATCCCTGACAAAGGGTGTAACTATTATCCACCTTAGTTCTTTAGACCCTTGTTGGGGTTTGTCCTCTGCTGTAGAAACACAGGATTTCAAGGTTACCATGCGTGCTTTACTCTCTGGATGCGTTTTCTTCTTAAAGGTGAAAAAAGATTTTGTTGCTCAATCCATGTGTTAGAAATTACAACCAGGACTTCTGCAGACACAGGGAGAGGAGGAGAGTGTCCTAGCTGACTTCTGGGAAAGTAGCAGTAGGTGCTAGGAGCTCATGAGTGCAAAAGCATCATTGTGAAAGTATGACAGGAGGAAGCAGCAGCAGATGTGTGCAGTGCTGAGAGGCGGGGGGGCTGGCAGGTGGGAAGCAGCAAGGAGGAGTTCAGGTTCTCCAGTGGCGAGTTGGGATGGTAAGACATACAGTGTGAGCTCTGAAGTGGGGACAGAGCTGTTGTCAAGTGTATGGTGGTATTTATATGTCTTGTACTTGCAGAAACAGAACTCTTGAAGATGGAAGAGATTCAGGGCATCAGAAAAGTAGTGCAAATTGGGTCCCAGTTGGAGGTAAAGCTTCTTGTGTATCACTTTATGAAAAAATAACTAGCTAAATCCTTTTGCTAAGCTAGTATGTAGACATGGTTAAGATGAGGGAAATTCAAGCAAATATGGGGTAAAGTTTAATTAAGGTGGTTTTTCTCCAGAAATAGGTATCAGAATTCCATGTGCAACGAGACAGACTGGCAGTCTGTTTCTCATGATCACTGGTGAAAATCAAGAACTGACGTGTCACAGATAAACAAAAATATCCTGATGGATGTAGAAGTTTTGATAAACAATGATTGCTAAGTTACCATGTAATAGCCAGAGGACGGGATTGTCATATGACTGTTGTACCAAGCAGGAGCTAAGTAAATACCAAGTCTCCTGTTTTGTGTGTTTTTTTTGGGGGTGTTTTTCTGTGTTTTTTTTTTTTTAATTTTTAATTCCATACTACAAGTGAAGAACGTGAATGAAGGTGATGTACTTGTCTTCAATTCAGTATGTTGTCCTTAATCCAAACTACAAACAACTTTGCACGTGCAAAATGTCATGAGGTAAGTGAACTCACACAGCAGCCTGTGTGAAAGTCAAGGCTCAATATATACACCATAAATTACTTCTTGAAGTTTTGTATTGACAATAAGTCTTGAAGAAAGTGCTGCTTTGTTTAGAAAATAAAGAGAAACTCTCCTACTTTATCCTACAAAGGTAAAATGCCAGAAATAAAAAGGAACAGGTGTGGTTTGAAATGTTGTGGCTTTGTCCTAGTTTCCTTTATTAAGGGATAGTCTATTAAGAAAAAAAAAAAAAAAGAAATATAGTGTCTTATGGAGTCAAATCTTTAAAACCTGGTTTTGGTGTCACTTAAGAAATAAGGCCTCCTTGATGTTCCAGAACTGAGTTAACTGATGTTTAGAGCTTGTTACTGCAGCTGGGCTTGGCACTCAGCAGCCTTCCAGCTCAGAACTTGAGTTCTGGGGTGGTGTGGGGGAGGACTGGGGTGGTTTTTCTCCTTTTAGCCTGCTGATGTGTTACAGCCAGTGTCACACAACAGAAACACCCAGTTTGGGATTCCCCTCCCCCATGACACTGGGGTGCAGCGTCTCGAGTTGAGAAAAGAGGAAGGAAGCTCGGAGCTCGGAACAGCAGCAAATCTCGCAGAAGCCTTGCAGCTGCCTGAGCCTGCCCACTAGAATGCAGTGACAGCAGCTGGGAAATGCATCTTGCTTCCAGAGCCGTTGTTTGTCACCCATCTTGAAGCCTGCATCCTGTAAATCTTGGTTTCCTTGGCGGTGGGCATCCTTCGGAGCCTCATGGACTCCTGTACGATGACAAGATGGCAGAAGACAGAGAAGAAGAGTGGCGTGGGTATGTAACTGAGTAAACTGCCATTTCAGTTTTGTCTTCATAACTTCTGAACAGGATGTGGGCAGGTGTTTTCTCTGGTGTGATGAGCTGACACCCTCCACTTTACCACTGTGGCATAATTGAGATGATCCATTTTGTACAAAGTTTTAATCTTCCCTATAGAATGACAAGAATTACATGAGCGTCAGCTTGGGAGATGTGACCCTCCCATCCCACCACACACATATACCCCCCTCTCAAACCCTGAACTTTCACAGTAACACAGCTTTTCCTGCCTCAATATTTGAGAAAGAGATCAAATAAGTAGTATGTTGTATGAGAAGTAGCAGGTAGAAGTTATGGGGAACAAACGTATGGGAAAGGGAATCCTGCAGTTGCTTCTGAGAGGTTGTTGCTGGAGGTTACAGAAAACCCTGTGTATGAGTTGTTAAGTAATACTATTGGGAAGGAAAGTCATCTTCCAACCATATTTTTTCTTAAAATGAGTCCTCTTATCTTGCATAAAGGACTGAATTGGTCTTTAAAAAAAAAAAAAGTCTTAATTAGGAATCAAAGCTGAAGCACTTCAAATAAATGTGCTGCTGAAGTTAACTGATGGTTCTCAGTACAGAAGACAGTTAATCTTGCACTACGTATGTTTTATTTTACCTACTAGTGCATAGCTATTAATCTGGAATCCCCAAGTTCTTATAAAAGACTTTTTTTTTTTATTTTAAGAAGGCCATAATATTTTGTGATATGCAATAAAAACAAAAAAAATCCCACCCAACTGGCTTCATGAAATAAAATGAATCATCAAGGAATTAAGAAGAGGAAAAGAACATCTTCCTGTTCGACTTCCATGTGCAGCAGTGGCAGAATTGTGAAATGGAAGTAGCCTGTTCTGGTGACAGTTTATATTACAAAATAAAGGGTGTAAATATTTTCTGTTTCAGTTTTACAAATAATAGGAAGCACTTAATTTTTGCACTTGTTTTTCTGGAAGGGATTGATTTGGGAGAATAGGACTGGATTTGTCGGAAGCGGTCTCTGTATCCCTATACTAGTGATGGATGTTCTCTTGCACATGGATACAAGTACTAGATACTAATTAGTTACAGGAATAATATAAAACAAGCTTCACTGGTAGCAGCTTTTTACAGGGAGCATTTGGGGTCAGGGTGAGTTTCACACGATTATAAAAAGGCTTGCTCTTGCACTGTAATTTTTAATGTTATGGGGGACAAATAACCTGACTTGATGGTACGTGTGATACAGGTTCATGATTTGTTTTGCACATCCCCCTGCAGTGGACCAACCTCCTGGGTCTGACCAATGCATGTCCCCTGAAAAGGCCCCTGGTTGTGATCTGTCGTGAGCTCCCAGTCTGCCATGCTTTGCGGCCAGGGAGGTTTTGCCCGTTTAACTCCACGGCCAGTATGATGACCAAGTAGACAAACAGCTAATGTGCTACAGTAGCCTCTACGGTATTTGAAAAGTACAGCAAACCACGCATAACAAAAACCATCTTGTGAAATATATTATTCCATGAACCAATGATAATCCAGTGAAGTTTGTTTCCATGAAGACTACAATGCATTGTGATTGAACAATTCACTGCGCTATTTCACTTAAAAAAAAAAAAGTTATTCAGAATATGCAATTTTGTATAGCAGTAGTCTTTTCTACCTCTGATCTATGAATACTTATTTCAAAATAGTAAGCTTTAAAGTGAATCAGTTATCATGAACACTTTTTAGTGCATAGAAGGAAAGCAAATAATGAAAAGACTTAATGGCAGCATTTTAAGTTTAAACTGCCATAGAAACAACACAAATTCAAGACTTTTTAAGAACTTGGAAGGACTAGGTTTAATTTGATCTGGCAGTGGGCCAGCGCTCTTGCTCTTCAAATATTGTCATCTCTAACAGCTACGGCACTCTCATTTTAGAGTGAGTACGTACCGTGTGGGGCTCAGAGGGTGGTATCAGTGCATCACTCCTACGTACAGGTACTGCTTTCTGAAACATGGTCTGCTAGAAATACTGCTTCTCCTCTCACCCGTCCTCTTGATAAGACTGTGGTCTCCTTCAGTCTGGTTATCTGGGTTTAGAATACAGACTGGAAGTCTTGAAAAAGGTCTGTTAGCATTAAGAAGTCTGATTGTTACAGCTGCTCATGTGCTAAAGGCACCTTTGGATTGCTCACGTCAGTCTCTTCACTGAATGCTCTGTGCTCTGGTGTATCATGTGGATGAGGAGTCCTCAGACTTGAGAAGTTTCCAGGTGCCAACACGGTGACCTGTAACTTGTGGACTCAGGGCTAGAAGTAACTGAAAGGCTAACTTGCATAAGCATTTAGGACACTACTAAGCATTTAGGATATCAGTGGTGGCTTTGTGTCAGGAAGAGTGAAGATGAGGGCAAATTAAACTCAATTTTACTTTTTTTTATTTGCAAGTTTTAAGAAATCATTTCCAGCTGCCAATTAAGAAAAAGCCAGTTAGCACTTGACCTACTGTTGATACTGTTGAGATTGGCTCAAAGAAGCGAACTGAAAAGACTGAAAGAAATCTGCAGAGAGCGTGAATAACGAGAAGGGATTATCAAGAGCACCACATAGGAAATGGTGCAACTGATCATCTGTATCTTTAAGGAACTTTGCTAGTGTTTAAAAGCAAACAACAAATTTATCAAAGCTTTGATAAATTTCATTTAAATTGTGAAAGGAAGTGATATATCCAGTTTGTGAAGCAGCAGATGGACTTCTGCTTTACACTCTGATAATTGTCAAAGATGATACCTTTTCCTTTGTATGCATTAAAAAAAACGTAAACCTGGTTAGCCATGAAGTCACTTGCTCAAGAACTAAAACTGTACAACCTTGCCTGTGCAGGACTACTATCAGGCCAAATGAGATTAAGCCTACTGTTTATAGAAATAATTCCTCAAGTTTTATGGCTGTGAGGTTTCAGGTAGATATATTTAGGTTGTAAAATTTGTAGCTGGCAGATACCAGATCTTGAGGACTCTATGCTACAAAGCATTTCAAAGCTGGACAATAACGCAGCTCTTTAACTTTGTCACATGTATTTTGAATATACATTCCCTCTATCGTAGTTACCATAGCCATAACAGATTATTGCGTTGCTCTACAAATTCTTTTAGATGTGTCCTCCATGCCTATTGAACTTCTCCCTGAAGAAGGGTAGGTAGGATTGTGCTTTCCAACGGGAAGTCCAAACCAAATATCATCATTCACTGGGGAGAACCGACTCTGCGGACCTGTTGGTATTTCCACAAGGACATATGGGATTTTGATGTAAAAGAGAATCTGTGCAAGCTGTGTCATCATGTGTGGTAATAGTACTGCCACTTGGTGTTTCTCCTCTCACCCCAAGTCTGTTTCCTGGGTTAAAGAAGGTTTTTCTGTTAAAACATTGTATTATAAGAGCTTTTTATACTTGTATGTGAAAAAATCACTATTGCAGCAGTGTCTGCAGTTGTCCTGGTTTGAGGTAAAAAAGAATCAACTTTCTATTGAATAATTTTACCTCTTAGCTCTTATCTTGCTGCAAAGCAATAATCAAACAGACTTTCCAACAATAATAGAATACTGGTTCTGTAAGTACTCATACGTGTAACTCCTTCTTGTAGGTGGTCTTCAGCAGGGAGGGTTCCATTTTTGCTTTTGAATAATAACTTTAAGTTAACTACAAATTCAAGATAAGCTATAGCTTATACCCAGGAGTTCCTTTTCTTACCCAAGCTGTTGGTTCACAGTCTGTTTTATTTTCCTTTATTTACCTTGGAAACTAAATGTATTTGTTCTTACATATATTCAATATATAAATTGGTAAGAATAGTGGGAGAATAACTTAAAAAAAAAAAAAANAAAAAAAAAAAAATCAGTTGGGGAAATAGTCACAATGAGGATTTAATTTTGGATCAGTGTTCAAAGAGGTTTTTTGGAAATTAAATAACATTATGCTCTTAAAAATTGGTGGGATACTATTGTAATTGCTAAATTTTAACTATAGGAAACTCATGGACTAATGAGCCCTGGAATAGGGGGTATTGCCAACTATAGTCACAAATACAGTGCTTTTTGAATTTAAGGTCTGTTGTAAGCATGCCTCTTGTGTCTCATGAAAATTAAACAATATGGGTAAACTGAGTCTACTGAGACAAAGTCTGTAAAAGTTGTCAAGCTTTTGGAATGATATAATGATATCGACTGGAAGCTTTTTGACCATATTAGGGCTATTTTGTCTTCTGTGTTTTCAGAAATCTTTGTTTTCAAGTATCTGATGAGTGGTTCTTGTGTTGAATTTGTAAGTCTTTCATTAAAAGCGTGCCTGATGCCTTCAGTTTCCACTGATGAGCAGAGTTTCAGCTTGACAGTGTCTGGCCCAACCTTTGGACAAGCAGTAGTATGCGGAATAGATTTTGAAGACCACACAATCCCAGCTGAGATTCTTGGTTATGTGCCCAATTTTTTATTTCACGTAATTAAACAGGATACTCCAGACAGCTAATATTCTGCTTTGCACTTGGAAACTATATTCCTGATTTTACACATAAAGCTTGTTCTTAGTCTTGAAGCATTCCCAGCATAAATGTACGCTAATTCTATGGACGGTACAAGGCAGGAAAGTCATGGTAGGCTCGTGGTCTTGGATGACAGTTTCCTAGTAATGTGCAAGATGAAAAGTGTTAGAAATCTGCTCAGACCTTGAGGAAACTATCACACTTGTGAAAAAGTTATGGGCTGGTGAAATATTATGTTGGCATGCTAGATTCAAGTGTCAGATTTACTCTTGTACTGCTGAATCTGAAAATGGGTATTTGTTGATTTGAAATGTTAAGCTGGGGGGAGGAGTGGGTGACTTTGAAACTGTAGAAAAGCATATGCTCAGCCTGAGCGCAAAGGGCTGTGACTGACTTGTCTGATTTCATGTGCTGAAGACCATTGAAAATTATTTTACATCTCTGTGAAATCTATGTAGATTGAGCTGCAAAGGAGACAGAGCTTTGTTTGGGGTAGGTTGCCTTCATGAAATGCAGCCCCCGAACCCAACAGACTGTTGTACCTGCTTGGGAAACAGCAGAGTTTCATAAAGTACAGCTTGCCGCAAAAGGCAAACTGAAGTAAGATGAAGACCAAGCTGCGATCTCTTTATTCACAATCTTTCATGAAAAGGAAAAAGCACAGTAAATACTGTGTTCTTAAAGACTTCTACAAAAAATAACAATACTGATTTTTTCTATGAAAAGATAGTGTCAGAAACAATATTTTCTCATAACTAGCTGGGTATGTTAGAACTTCCTGGTTCTTACACTGGCTTTATTGTGTTTAAGAAGGAAAATAAGTAGCTCAAGTCAGCTAAAACCTCCATCTGGCCCCAAGGTTAAGCATGTGAAGAAATCTGTATTCAACTGTTATTGAAGGTGGGGGTTTTTTAATCTCAGAAATGAAATTACCCTTTGCTGACCATGATTTGCATTAAATTGAATTAGTCTCTAACCCACCTTGAGCTCTGGTACGTGTCCCTGACCTGTGAAATATTCATTAGAACTGTGTTCAGGTCATGTTCATTATAGCACACCTGCTCTGTGAGATTTAAGGAAAGATCCTTAACTCGGAATACTGGAATACAAATTCTATAGGTTTCTTTCCAGAAGTCAAGCAATCCCATTAGGACTGCATAATATTTTCACAGAAGTTTGTCAGTGTCCTTGCTGAGTAATTTCACCCTGTTTTCACGAGAAAAAAATGGTAAATGGGCACAAGTAATTGATCTGTACAGAAAGAAGGTGCTACTTTTGCATTACTACTCGTAAAAGTAGAGCTGTAATATTTCAGAAACAAAATGGAACGTGATTCTTGCTGAGGCTATTCATTATAAGTTGTTTGAATATGCAAAACACTTCATGAGCTATTACACAGAAATCATTCCAGATAGTCCTCCTATTATGGTCAAGTGAAGTTATAGCTTTGCTGAACCAGCTCGTAACTCAATTTTTTTTTTTTAAATTCTGTTTAAGTGGAAGGGTGGAAAGTAGCCAAGGAAATCAATTTGAAACATGGCTTATTAATAAAAGGTGAGTCACAAAAAAACTGAAACAAGGTAGTGCTTGTATTTGTTACAAAGAACAGGGCAGGGACTTCACAGGCAGGAAAGACAGGTAGGAAGATGAGGATAATAAATGGTTTCAGGGTTGCAGGTCTGGGGTATTTCCCTTGCTCACCATTCCTACCTTGCATTAGCTTACAGTCTAATCGTGTGAATAGCAAGAATCTGGCTTTTTAAAGTACATGAATACTGAGGAAATGTAGCTTTCTGAGGAAGGGATTCTGTTACCTGGATTACCGTGAGTTTTGTGTGTGAATGTTCCTAAATGAGGTACAAATAATGATTTTTAGTTTTTTTCTGCTTGTCATCCTCTAAACTGAGGGCATATTACTTAAATTGTGAAGTGTTAACTGTGTTTGTCTCAATCTGTGGTTGGTTGAATTTATATTGTAACAGGAAGCCTAATGTGAACAAAGAGCGACTGCTTCGTTTACCTTGTATCTTGGTAGCGAAATGTCCTCTACAGACTTTCATTATTCTGCTTTGGAAAACATGCACGTATCTATGTAGCTTAATGAAACAGGCTTCATAGCCATGTATATATTCAACAGCATACCCACGTATAGATCTAGTGGGGAGAATGTGCGTATCATATCTGACAGCTCTGGCTTTAATACATACATATGGATTAAATGGAAACATAGGTATTTTCTTCTGCTTTCATACTCATTTTTCGCTACTGGGCTGGCCACTGGTGTAGATACCTTCACTTATTCTTTGGGTGGCTGAATGAGTGAGAGTGGTAGCCGAATTAGGCAAAGGAGCTTCTGAGAGAAAATACGTCTTTACAGCACGTATTGTTTGGCTGAGCACGAAAGGATTCTTCGGGGATCCTTCACGGGAGTGAGGGGAACCACTTCCATCTTCCTCGGGGACAATTCAGAGCCCCCTTGTGCTTGAGCAGGGTTCAGTTTGGAAAATCTTTTATATTAGTGGTTTGACTTGGTATTTTGTAGGCTTGCTTTCTGAAGCGATATTGTGGTGGTGTGCTGGCTTTCAGCTCATCTCCTGAGGGAGCTAAACCAAACACCTGGAATCTAAGGGGGTTTTGCATTGGGTTTTCTGTTTATTTTGGGTGCTCTGTGTGTGTGTCCTGCTATAAAATTACCACTGAGGCTATGGTAAGCTCTAAAAAGATAGTTTTTGTTCTTTGCTAGGGGGAAATTTGCTAACTGTATTGTCAACGAACTGTAAAGTCCATATTTAGGAATAGTGTCTTAAGGTTGGAGTTCCTGGGCGTTCTCTGTGCCTTTCTGGGAGAATCCGACAGCATCTGTGTACCGAGACACTACTGACAGGCGCACCTTAGGCTGATGCTGCTGGGGAGGGCATATGCTGTCCAAATCTCTCCCACCAATCTTACTGCCATGACAACGGTTGTTCCTGAGGTCAGTAATTGCTACTGCAATTTAGAATGCATGCTGGGGCCTTCAAGCAGGCCACCTTCTGTGCCTTGAGGGTACTGTACATTTTGTATCTGTGTCTGGGACAGGGGAAGGCAGTGGTAGAAAGTTCTTCAAAGTTATTTGAAAGGGCCTTTATTTCTACCGGCTGGAGAGTTTATTTTTTTAAAAATACAACTGTTGTGAGTATCTTAGCGAAACCACTTTAAATCCATAGAGGTTTTCCATATACTATTTTTGAAGAGGAAAATAAATGGAATATGTGTGTTTGTGCACAAAACCACACGAACGCAACCCCAAAGATCTCGACAGAGGTTGGAGGAAAGAGAACCCTCCTCTTGGCTGGTGAACTCTGTGGTGATACTCGCAACATAAAAGGGTCACAGTTTGTAAGGGAAATGGTATTGGTTACAGCTGACAGAAGATATAATTGGATATAATAGTCAAATTTTCCTTCACAGTTAATAATCAAAAAAAATAGCAGATATCGTGACTAAGCTGTCTGGTGCTGTAGATAATATATCAGGATGTAGCTGATGGTATTTGGTTGTTTGATTGTTGACAGAGGTTTTTGCAATGGTATATGGGAGACAATTTCTTATCATAAAAAGGCTGGATAGCTCTACAGCTTAAAACTTTGTACAGGAATTGGTTAAACTCATCCTACCAAACAATCCAAATTCTACAGTAAAATCTCTCATGAAGTTTCCACTTACTCATTTAGAAAAGTCTTAGCTGATATAGCCACTTCCTTTGTCAGTTTCTTACTGTACTTTTCAATATAATAATTGCTGTTAAATGAAGTTTTTAAGAGAGCAAAACCAATATGCAATGTGAGTATGACTCGGTAATTTGCATCTCTATTTTGAGACAAATGCGAGTAAGTAGAGCAGTGCATATTTTGAAATACATAGTATATGCTAATCAACACTAAACTTAATCTGTATGGACATTTCAGGAAAACAGTAAGAGCACCCCCCCAAACAAAACACTCAGTTGGAAGTATCTCTTTAAACATCGTGACAATTTAGGAGGGTTGTTTGCCATCTTCCATTTCTTGAAATCAGTATCAAGACTAATGAAAGGAAGCCAGTCAGAACATAACTACACATCTACTACTTCAATTCAATTTTGTGTGGAGCTAAGGCAGTTCTCCAAGGATCACTGAGGAAATGTCTTCAAGAGTATCTTGAATAAATGGCCGAATCTGGACAGCAGAGCCTCACTTCAAAGTTGTTATTTTTTTTCTTCACCCACACTCCCCCTTATGTTTAATAATTTGAGGTCTGCTTCACCCAACCAGGAGGAGGAGCTGGTTGGAAGGCCTCTTCATGTCAACAAAAATAAGAACTTAGTTTGGGTCCAATAAGCCTCTTAATTAAATCTGAAGTTCTTTCTGACTTCTGTTCCAGAAATATAATGAATATAACAATTGCAAAAGAATCAAGAAACAAAATTTATAGAAAACCTGAAAAAGTGAAGCGGATGCATCTATTTAGCTCTACACTCCAACCTAAGGCATTTTCATTAAAGTCAATTTAATTTGAGACTTTAAACATAATTTTAAGTGAAATGTTTAAGTGAAATGTGTCATTAGTATTCCTTTTGGCCTAGCAGATATGAATATCCTGAGGAATATACTGAAGGTAGGCTCAGCTTCCTAGATCAGTTCTCCCCAAACCCCAAATCCTGCCAGTTTGGATGCTGTGTATGTGTGGATGGATTAGGATGCTGTCCTGAGAAAAGGAAGAAAACTCTGCCGACTGATATCTTTACTGCACAACAGAGGTCATGGTTAGTCGTTAGTGTATGGTTCCTACTTGGACAGCTTAATTGTGGTTTCAGGCTTACATACTTTAATCGGTTCCCCTGTGTGACACTAGCTTTAATAACCACTTGTACTCTGTGATGCTGTTGTAAAAGTCTATAACCAAGTCATGAAGAAAAAATACACAGAAACAAATGCTTACCATAGCTGCCCACATCCTGTAGCCCTAGAATGTAAGAACTAGTAAAGAAGCTGAGTTTCTTGAATTCTGAAACTTAGCTGTTTCTTAACCACACATAGATAAGCTTCTGATTAGAAGGCTTTTAAAATCCACTGCTCCTGTGTTCTTGACAAAGTGTTTAAATACAGAAAATTACAAAACTTTTTACAGTTTCCATATGAAACACGGTTTCATGTTAAGATGAAGCATCTAAAGCCAGGACAGAATTCAGTAAATTCAGTTTTCATATGTGTCTCTGTGCCCCTTCTCAGCAGTGTAGTAATAAATTTTTGTAAACTGTGCATGTAAATTCTTAGACCAGTAGACTAACAATTCTCCAGCACAGTGAAGATGTATATATTGAAGACCTGCATCCAAATAGGTCTTAAGTCCTGTGCAGAGCAGTTACTATGAATAAGTTATTTTCATGCATATGCTGGTTTTTCCTTGTTTTCAGCACTGGCTGTTTTCAACACCTTTGGTTTTCACAAGAAAAGAAATTAAGTAATGGTAACAGATGAAATTTCTTGACAGAATTGTGGTTCTGCTTGTTTATTCTAGGGTGTTTATCTTAGTATCAGAATCTTAATAACCATGTGTGTTTTTCAGTTTAATTGTAGTGTATGGCTGTATTGAAAAACAGTATTTTTGTCCTTTAATTTTTCAGCTATATACAATTTCAAAGGCACAGGAACACCACAACTACCTCTACAGATTGGTGATGTGGTCCATATCTCGGAGTCCTGTGAAGGTAAGTCAGTTGCCTTCAGGCTATAGGTTTCTTTGCGTTAATAACTGCATCCTTTTACTTCACAGCAGTTCCCCATGTTGCATAAGTAGTTGTCTAATGCTTTTACTTGTGTTGGTGTTCTTTTTTGAGGAAGAACCTATTCATTTTTGGAGAGACAAAATCAGAAATGTTATAGTATATGTGGTTTTTTGGGAAGCTGTTACCAAATGAGGAAGTCATCAAGGTGAATGTAGGGTTTGTGAAGTTTATGCTAGTTTGTAAAATACCTGATGTAATTTACATTAGATTTGACTGACATTTTAATGGAGTAAGTTTTTGCCTTTAAACAGAGTATTTGTCGCTAGAAGATACTCACCACTCTAGTCATAAGTATACAGTCTAAGATGGAAATCTAGTATGTTAAAGTAGTCTGTAGGTCAGCATGATAGAAACACTTCTGAAAACCACCCAACTTACTGAACAGCAGAAGTCCAAGTCAAGTCATGCATGATAGACAGTCAATATGCTGATCCAAACTTATGTAGTCAGGATGTGGAGATACCTGACCAAATACAAGCAGTAGAAGAATAAGCAGAAATAAAATTTTGTACACTTGTGAAGCTGAATTCATTTTCAGCACTATAGTGATAGTGGATTCCTCCACATTGATTTGATATGTACCTTCACAATCTTACTGAATTCTCTACCAAGTTTGTCAGAGCTAAAGTTTTTATTAGTATAAAGCAACAAGGTTGCAATTATTATTACTAACTCAACAGTTAGGTATCTGCAAATGTCCTTGTAACAGTAATTTATTTTCAATCTGCAGTGATGTTCTTGACCAGGTAAGAGTTTAAAAAAAAATAATTATAAGGTGTTTCAAGCTTTGCAAAATGTGTTGTAAAATAATTTTCTTCAACCTGCTTCTATTCTGTCAGCTGTATCTTTGTAGTTATACTAAAGAGAAACAGCAACTGCTGCATTATGCTGTTATAGAGAGCACTCAGTGTTGAAAGACACTTTGTATATTGTGGTCATAAGGCTGCAAAGAAGCTGAAGCTGTTTGAGCACAGTAGCATTTTTTTTTTTCATTCTTCTATTTGTGAAAGAAATTCAGTTTGTCCAAGCATCAGTGAAAATATTCATGTCACTCATTAGACTATTTGTCAACAAATGCATCTCTGTCATGAGTAATGATTTGTGTCCTCTCCTAAAAAATGAAAGGTCTGCATATTCCTTTAAGCCTCCATTCTAAACATTTTTCGCTAAGGAAAAAAAAAAAAAACCTCCTCATCCTACATTGGCTCTGTTAATTGCAGAAACAGAGCTTCAGATTTCTGACTCCTGTGGTATGTTTGTTGGGTTGCCAGCCCAGCCTAACAAGTTCAGTGGTGATCTTATGGGGTTATTTTTATCTAAAAGTTTTTTCTGAATCCTCTACCCTTAACACACTGTGTCATAGGTGGCTTTATAAAATACGTTTGTCAATGAAGTGGAATCTTCTGTATTGTGCAATTGAGGAAGTTGATCTTTTATCTGGTATCTTAAAAAATACGCTGCCAGCTGCAGCTGAAAAGTAACCAACAGTAACAGGGTTTTTTTCTGTGCTCATTTTACATGCTATTTTAGTTTGTTTTGCATTCACAAAATATATGCACAGAACATACATGTGCAGTTACAGCAAATGGGGTGAAGTAGATTTTACACACTTGGTTGTAAATTGGACAGTATGTGCAAATAGTTCAGTTTTAGAAGTTAGTTGGAATTGTATTGTTGAGAAGATACTGGGAAAAAATCTCAGTGCTAAAAAACTTGAAAAAAAAAATAATAAAAAACATCTGTCCTGAGTCTTTCTTTGAGGTCAGTGATTCTACTCTGACTTTCAACATTGCCTTTCTCACAGTACTGTTTGGTATTTATTTATTGTTTTTTTTAATACTTCGGTTGCATAGCCAAAATACCTGTGAAATGGTGAGAGAGAAGGTGGTAGGGAACAGATAATATCTGTTCATGCAATTATAGTCAGAAAATGTATGCTTTTAGTCATAAAATGCTTTCTTTAGGGTGAATTAGAAGTATTTAACAGAGTTGAATACTGTTGCTGTACAGGTAATGTTAAATGATGGAATGTGTGCACAGTGGACGTGGCTTCTGCTGTAATTTAGTAATCTCTTCATTTTATGTTCTTTGTAGAAGCTTATTGTGACTTAACTAGGGTATAGATGGAACAAAGTCTGAATTCGTATTTTAATTGCCACTACTGTAATACTACACTTTTTTTCTTTCGGAAGGGATTTCTAGTTATGAATGGAGCAGGAGCCCCATAATAGCCCTCCATTTTCTTGAGGTTCGAACTGGAAATTCACATTAGGAAGCTGCTTGTTCGAGTTGGGTCCAAAAGCTGTAATTCCTCATGGCAGAAAGACGGCTTACTCTTCTTACACTCAAGAAAGCTGCATATGTAACAACCATGTCATGTATTGGATTAATACTACACCTAGAACACAACTGAAAAAACTTGATGGGCTATCCAGTATCATGAGTGATCTTGGCTGAGAGAGATGTGTGTGTGTGTGTTACATTATAAAACAGCTTATCCTACCTTTTTTATGTGAGTGCGGGGGTGTTAAATTCTGTGCAAGATTATCTGTATTTACTATGCAAGACTTGGGAGTAGACCATATAATCATACTTACTAATGTGCAAGTCATGCTAATGTATTTTTGAAGTAACTAATAATTTTTGAACATCTTATGCTAGATAGTTCTTATATGGAACAAAACCCATGACCTTATTACATGCTTTTTTTGCATATGTTCTATCATACTAAATGCACTCTTTCCTTTTAGATTGGTACAAGGGTTATCTAGTAAGACATAAAGGACCAGAGGTAAGATCACGCTATTCATATCTATGGCACTATTTTTAAGGAAACAACCCATGAAGCGGGTTTTTGCTATCTCATATCAGAGTCCTACTTTGGTCTCTGAAGTCAGCTATCTCCATTCTTTCCTTTAAGATTAATAAAATTATCAGCATTTGTCCGGAACAATGTTGGTAAATATTAGAAGTGAGGACTGGGAGAAGCAGATCAATGAAGAAAAAAATTACTGTGTCTTCAGCTGAACAGATTGATGAAGACATTTGAAATAACTTTTCTTAGTTAATTTCCTGCTAATGTGTCTGTTTCTGCACTCTTCTTCTAAGGATTCTTTAGGCTACATTTAATATAAACAACTCCCATGAGACTTAAGCTCTTAAATACATCTCTAATGTACAAAAAAATCATATTAATTAAAAAAAAGTCAGTATTCTTATACCTAAAAATGGAAAGCCCCAAATGAATAGTTTTTACCCTGGGTATGATGACTCTAAAGTTAAGGAGTAAGAAAATGACTTTTTAGTTTCAAATGCACCTTTCTAGAAAAGCATTTTTTTTTTGAAACTTGCTCTTAATATCAGATTAACTTTTTTAGGGAGCAGGAATGCAAAGGCATTTGAAGTTAGGCACTCATGCCTATGTTACAGTAAAAATGATTGGTGGAAGTTGATTCTCTCTGTAGCCTGGAAAAAGGCTGTACAAAAACTTCACAGCCACTTAAAAAGGGATATCTGGGGAGCAGAGAGACAGTTGTTGGCAAAGAACTCACCACCAGAAAAAATCAGAACAGTCTGAAGTTGTCTATTTCTCCTTTTTCTTATTTTGTATTCAGTAGGCATCTACAGTGACTTTTAGGTATTAGCAATACCTTGCATTAACTTAGAGTAACTAATTTTCAAACTAGGTGTGACAGTAAAATATTTTAGTTTCCGTTTGTAAGTATTAGATGCTTGAATTAATGTTTCATTTCATTGCTCAATGACTACGCATCCTAAGAGACAGAAAAGTAAATACTTGTTTGTGATAATTATGCATAATCATTTTCTCCAGACTTCTACCTTGTTTCTTGTGTTCTATGAGCTCCAGCACAGCGGCACAGAACACCTTATTTGCTTGCTTCCACTTCTAGCTTGTCACAGATGAGGTGGAAGCCAGGGCAGTGATAAGTTAGTCCACTGTAAGTTCTTGTTACAGCACAGTATTTCAGTGGAAGCTACCCAACGTAGTTACTATCAGCTGGTTGATCTGCAGTAGTTGAGGGTGGATATGAGAGAATGGCTAACCATCCTCCCACCTTGTCCAATACTACAACAGTGTTTGAAATACTCCTTTGACATTCCTTTTGTCTCAAAATGCTACTGCTGTTCGTTCTAATTAAATTTTTTATTTTCATTCATTAAAATTTAGTCTAAAACTATAAAGGGAAAATATTTACCAGAACTAACCACTTTCTTTTAACTAATTCTTAATATTGCTAAAGGCCTTCAGGTTAAACATGCATAACATGTTTTAAGAAGTAGTATTAATTCCATAAGCTAAGATTTCACTAAATTTAGTATTGATGGGACTTTCTTCTTTTACTTTGCTCCTTCCTGGGCTCTTTTGAACTTAAATCTTAATTAAAAACTGTGGAAGTGATAAGACATTATTGTGTTTTGATTAAGATCTAGTGCTAAAAGAAAATGGCTACAAAAGCTGAAATCTAATTCACAGAAATGCTTTTTAAAGTACCACATATGGATGTCAGTTATTGAATAGAGAAGAATCCGAGAACCACCTAACTTAATTACCAGGACTAGATTTTCTAGTTAATGAGAGGATTATCATGGATACATTGACCGTCAAACATTCCTTTAGGATGACCCAAGACATTTCAGCTGTTGTAGAGCAAGGACACATCACATTAGATCATTTCGTCTGGTGACCGTTTTCTTCTGCGCAGGTCAATTAACAATAAATGTTGACAATATCATGAAATTTGATGCCTTCTTTGCTGCGTCTTACTGCATGGCCCTAGGTAGTACAAAATGAGACCGTAATCTCAATTGCAGTGGTGCCACGTATACCTAGGAGGCTTGAGAGTTTATGGCTTTACTAAGTGTCTCCCTCCTTTGTGCATTGCAAATGAATGGTTGGTTGTTTTTTCCTAAAGCAATTTTAGTCTTACGCACAGTGTTGTTGGCTCTTATGCTTCAAAGTAAACTTTGAGTTTACTATTCTTCATGTCAGTGGCTATTTTGCTATTCATCCTGAGTCACTCCCTCTGTCTATCAATATTTCTTTCACTAGATGTGATGATCCTATATCAGCGTCTCTTCTCTGCTTTGATAATCACACTGATCTCTAAATTAGATTGCATTTTTTTTTCCTAGAATGAGAAATGTATGGGCTGATGAACAGAGAAAATGTTTCTTTACTGTATTTACACTGTATGTACTGTTTTCTGGGGGAGTAATAGGGGGTGGGTGTAGAAGATTGTGTTACTTATGAAGAAATGTACTTTATACATTCGATGTTTGCATAAAAGTATATGACAAAACTTGAATTCTTTCTGTCAAACAAATGCATCTAGCTGGTCAGAAAACTAGATAGGCAGTAGTTAATTTGGAGATTACAGTTAAAACTAGATAGGCAGTAGTTAATTTGGAGATTACAGTTTGTCATAGTTTTACAAAGAAAATTTAGAAGTGGATTTTGGAAAGCTTTTATTTGTCACTTAAATATTCTTGGAGAATGAAAGTGGATTGTATTTTTTTTTTTCTCCTTCAACAGGGAATATTTCCTAAATCTTTCATCCACATCAAGGAAGTTACTGTTGAAAAGAAAAGGTATTGAATTTAACTGGTTTATTACATTAAGGATCCTGTCTGTTAAAGAATGAGCTTTTTAAGGCATTTAAGTGCCTTAAACACAGTAACTATAATACAAAACCATGAAACTCAGATACTCTTTTTCATTTTCATTGTGCTAAATTTTCTTCTCTTTTCTAGACATACGGAAAACATAATACCTGCTGAAATTCCTTTAGTTCAAGAAGTTACCACTACTCTCTGGGAATGGGGAAGCATCTGGAAACAGCTCTATGTGGTATGACATTTTTCCATGCTGTTTGTGGCCTGTTAATTCGTTCTATTTATGCATATTGAGGTTTTGTTCAAATTAGCGTCTTTTCTTAGATGCGGGACAGGATCTGGGAGGATTTAAGAAATTACTTCTTCGTCACTGCTTAGATGATTACCATCTTCTTCAATGGCTTTAAATTAAAAGGCTGACTTACTGCTGAAGAGTGGTGTAACTTAAAGCCTTTAGTTTCAACCTTGAGTACCCTGTGTATAATAAACTTTTCTTAATTGTTCCTTGTAGAGTTGACGTGTTTCAAGATAAGAGTATCAAACATAACTAAGATTCACCATGTTCTTGGGATGCTAGAACAAAAGTTGTTCAAAGGTTACTGGGAACATGTAGCTATTAACAACTGGCAATTTCAAGAAGTCAGTATTTTTACTTTCGATATCTTAATTTTACATTTCTTAAAGAAAAACATATTTTCTTCCATCTTGGAGATGGGAGACATTTATCTCCTGTGAGCACTTTTACCAATACATAAAAGTGCAATGAATTCAAAGTTATTAGTCAAATTGGCCACTGCATCAGCATCTGTGTTCCTGTAAGTACTTCACCTAATTCTTGCTCCTGCAATCATTCTGCATTAAATATGACACTGGAAATCCTTTAACTGTCAAGATCAACGTTTCACTTCAACTTGAAGCTTGAAACCTATTGTTTTCTTTTATATCTTAGACAAATAAGAAAGAGCGGTTCCAGCAGGTCCAGTCTATGATGTATGACTTAATGGAGTGGCGGTCACAGCTTCTGTCTGGGACTTTGCCAAAAGATGAGCTCAAAGAACTCAAACAGAAAGTCACTTCCAAAATTGACTATGGTAACAAGTAAGTGGCCTATGTTCCTTCTGGAAAACATGATTTATTTTAAAGCACCCACCTAGAACAGAGATGATGATAAAGTTTTCCTGTTTGCAGTTTTGTAACTCATTACTGTGAGATGTAGACATAGTGAACCTTCCTTTTCAAACTTCTCTCTGTTATTCCTGTGATAACAGTAGATATCATGTTGAAGCTTCTCATAGGAAATTGCTTTTTCAATTTATTAATCTCTTTGTCAATTAGATAATCAGCTTGTCTATTGTAAAGACCTGAGGTCAGGTAACTGGCCTTTATATACATATAACATCAGTGTACTTGGGACCCCAGACTTGTCCATCCTTCACAAACACAGCCTACCTCTAATAGTGTTATGCTACCACTTCAGAAGTGGTGCTGAGACACCTTAGTCTGGTGGATGAACAGCAAAAGTCTGAAAAGTTTGAAGTGTACAGAGCCTTTGCTAAAGGCATCGCATCACCACCCTATCTCTCCCCCCAGTTTATTAGGGAACTTTCAGGCAGAACTCTGGTTCACTTCACAGAAGTGAAACTACTAGGGGTAGAATGGCTATTTGATAAAATGCCTTGTCTGTTTCTGGTTAATGAAAAGTCACTGCAACACAATACACTTTTGGCAAAAATGGGGTTATGTGGAGTTGAGCGGTGTTCCACTGTCTGATAAGGCGGAGAGAGAGCTTGGTAAACAAATCTTCACAGTATTGGTTTTATAGGCATTGGAATCTGCTTATAAACTGTATTTAGCTATTGCAGGCGACTGTGGTTAGTGTGGCCTGAAGGCCTATATGCGGCTGAACGTTTTCAGTTACCTGTGGCTAGATGTAGACAATGACCACAAGATGTTCTGAAACTCTGAACTTGTTCACTGTGATTTGGATGCACAGATTTCTGGTAAACAGTATTCTTGGAGAACACACTATGGGAATACGCGTATCCTGCTACAGTATGTGGAGCTGAATGGTCGCTCCAAGACAGATTTTACTTTGAAATGCTCCAATCAAAGAAGCCTAGCTCTGATTAAGACAATACTAACACTTCTTTGCTTTTGGACTTTTGTTTTCACACTCTTCTTTCCAAATTATTAGACAGTAAGCCTCTTCCTTTAGAGGAACAGGGGTGTTTAAAATGGTTTGGGGTTGTATAGAGGAAAAATGCAACTTGGGTAGTATTTTTAAGTGCCTGAAAGCATAGGGTTGAGTAGTGATGAGTGAAGGAAACTTGCCAAACTGTGGAGAAGGAATAAAGGGGAATGACAATGGAGGCTGAGTGGGTTATTCTGGGAGAGGAGATTGAACATTGAATCCGAAGAGGTTGTGGATAATCATGTAAGGTGATGACTATGGCTTGCAGTCTGATACACAGTGCTTCAAACAACATTAACAGTGCCCTAAGGGCCGCCAGTACATTTTGGAAATTATGAAAGGTACAGTCTGGCATGAAGTAGACAAATTTTAGAGGGAGATGAAGGAATGAGATCCTGGTAGGCAACAAAGGGTATCTCTTGGCTAAGGTGACACCATGACACTGTGGGCAAGAATATGTAGGATGTATGGAGGTAAGACTTGAGTTTTGAATGCTGAAGGGGGGAAAAAAAAAAAGAGTGGAAGGAAAAAGGGCATGACTTGTATGAGAGTAAAGGAGAACAGCACATACTAGTTAAGTAATGAGTCTGGGAAAGTAAGAGGGCAACATAAAAGCAGAAGGGAACAGGACAAACCTATCATCTTGAGTACAAAGGTTATACGTTAAAAAGCAAAAGAGATGAAGACTGCTTAACGTCATTGAACGTGGTGGATCGATTTTATGTGACAGGCATTTAAATGCTCTGGTGACGTTACTAAAAACTCCAAAAATGGATAAATACTGTACAACAGCTTGAAAAGAAAATTGTGGGGTTTAGTTAAATTTTTCTACAATGAAATACTGTTGCATATATTTAAACTTATTTTATTGCTTTAAAACTTGACACATCTCCTTGTGCATTACATTCTAAGCTTTATTTTTATAGAAATAATCCTGCCATTATGCTCTTGTAATTTCACAGGATACTTGAGCTAGATCTCATAGTTAGAGATGAAGATGGAAATATCTTGGATCCAGATAAAACCAGTGTCATCAGCCTATTTCATGCACATG
Organism: Rynchops niger; assembly: GCA_013400035.1. Taxonomy (NCBI): domain Eukaryota; kingdom Metazoa; phylum Chordata; class Aves; order Charadriiformes; family Laridae; genus Rynchops; species Rynchops niger. The sequence continues at coordinate 698,715 of VXBH01008695.1, read as the reverse complement.
AAGAAGCGACTAATAAAATCACTGAGCGAATTAAGGAGGAAATGGTAGGAATGACTGGCCAAACTTAATGCTTCATTTGCTAAAATCAAAAAGAAAAACCAGTACAAGGGTCAAAGAATGTAATCTTCTATCATAGAAGTTGCTGGAAACTTTTGCCTCTGACTGAACTAAGAGTAGATTCACATTCGTGTTATAAATATGGCTAAGCCTCAAATTGAATTAGCTGCATTTGTGCATTGGATTCAGGCTGTGGGTTTGGCTGAAAGCCTGTGTCTAAACTTGGTTCTAAGTCCATTCTTGGATTCCTAAATAGAAATATCTCTCCTTGTTCCATCTGTGGGCTACTTAATGGGCTGATTTGCGTAGTGAATGGTTACATCCTTGGAGTTCAGGCCGCAAGCTATGACTAACCAAAGCTCTTCTTAAATCTTATGACAACACTAGTGTTTTTCTGTGTGTTGCTGCTTGTTAGTTCAACTCTGATGGAGATGAATTTAAGCTTGCTAAAGCGGAACTCAGGTGAACTCAGCATAATCTTGTGGACACCAGAAATTACTATGCCTAAGCAACACTGCTGAGTGCATAAATTTCATCTTTTAAAATGGAAAGCAGGAGACTATACTTCCTCGACCTTTTTCTATATTACATCTGTTCAGGAACTTGTAAAGTTCTTGGGTTCTTTTCTTCATTGATGAGAAAATAAACAGTAAAGCAAGTAAAACACTTGGCAAAAAAAAAAAAAGCGGGGCTTTCATGACACTTCAATAATGCCCAAGACAAACCACTGGAAAACACCTTATGAGTTGTTCTCATCAGTGTCACTAAATAAATCTTGCTTCCCAAGCATCAAAATGACACGCTGACAGTATAAGGAAAATTAAACTTGGTAGACTGCAATAGACTGTGCCATGTTTTAAAAATACAGCCAAACAATAGATAAAAAGAGCTTTAGGCCATCAAAGGTTAAGTAGCTGTTTCTAGGTAGTTAAAATGGGATGTAGGTAGAAACTAGGAGCCTATTCTGAGTCAGTGAACCTGCTCAGCTGTGTCCTGATCTCAGCATATGTTATTTGTCTCCTCTTCAAAGAAGTGTATTTTGTTTTCCTAGTGTTCCTAGCACACTTGAAACCCCATTACAATGTGGATAGTAGGCCTTCTGCTATATCCTACTGTGTTAAAAAAATCACCTTTCAGACTTGTAGGCTTGCCTCTTTAGTGATACCTCAGTACTGTCTCATCAAAAGTGATGGTAACGTTTCATCCTTTTTGTACTTGGCCAGTGGCTGAAGAACTGGCCTAAGATACGGAAGTCACAGAATCGTAGAGTATCTCAAGTTGGAAGGGACCCATCTTTTACCAAAGGGCACAGACTTTTACCAAAATTTTAGTAAAGGACTTCAGAATGCTTCCATTGAAAGCAGCTTGATTTTCTTGGGAGATAAGGTTTTTAAATACATTCATATACAGGAGCTGTCTCTTTTCTCCTGAATGAAAGGAAACATAAGATTTTTAAGGTAGGTTGGTTTCTGGAGGTGAAGGAAAGAGAAACAGGTTAACTATTGTGTTCCTCGGAAATATTCTTAAAAAAGTAATCCCTGTTCTATTCCTAAAAGGAGACACTGACCTGGAAAGGTCAATATGCTTAGAATCCCATACAAAGGAAGATCTTACTCATATTACTGAGTATGTCCCCTAAGTATTGCAAAAGATTGATTTAAGGCATCTGTGTCATCAGCTTTTTCATTATTTGCACACAGAGATAGCTCCCTAGCCTGGATGCAGTGTTTTAAGGAACCCAGCCTGAGCTTTTTATCTCATTGCGTACAGTGAAGGCTCAGGGGAGGAAGGTGGGATCTTCATACCTATGTCAGTTCTGCACCTTCTAACCAACCTGCTCACTTTCTAGCTTCATAGTAGAAAAGGATGTTGATGCACTGGTGAAGCATTGTGGAGGGTGACAAAGTTATTTGCTAGTCATGTCTGTGTTATTAAGCAACATCTTTCAGAAGAACATACAGGGCAATGCTTATGTGCTGTAAACAAATATTTTTATCCAAATTTTCTACAATTTTTCAAGATTAACTGTTACATACAATAAAAACTGAAGCTGTGGTATCCCACCATTTTAATTCATGGATCTAGCTAATGATTTTCCTCCTTCTGAGTAGTCAAAGGATCAACCAGATTATGCATCGTACTCCCGAATGTCTTCATCCCCCACCCACAGCCTATACGTCTTTGTGCGGAATTTTGTGTGCCGAATTGGAGAGGATGCAGAACTCTTTATGTCACTATATGATCCACAGAAATTAACAGTTATAAGGTAAGCTTTCTTTTTTATTGCAAAAGAGTAGCAAAAGGAGCTAGCCAAAATTAAGTAAAATAGTTGCCAACGTGCTAGTAATGCAGGAAAAATAAGATATTTAAGGAAGAAAACTAAAAGGAAAGGGAAGTGTGGCCAGTTCTAACTGTTGGTGGCTGATAAAGAATTCTAGGGTAAGAGATCCCTAATATTTTGATACATAATTCCTGGATTGAACATTTTAGAATTTTGGAGAAGCCTGAGACCACTTCAAAGTTAAGATATTATTCTTGATGGGGAATGTTTTGGTGTCTGGAATAAAGTGCTGAAACAGGGGGTAGGGGACGAAATGGCAGTAACTTATAAATTCAAAGATAGTTGGGTTAAGATTCTGTTGAGTGTCCCCATCAAACAGACTGATGATGGTTTCTTCAGAAAAGTGCCATTCTGTCTCATGTTCAAGTTATTTTTCAAAACTTACTGATGGTGTTTTGTATAGCATTCTTCTTGTCGTCTTAGTCTGGTATGACATTTAAACAGTCACCACAGACTATTGTCTGTTACACAACCTTTATGTGCTGTGGTTTTTAATGTTCTGTGGAAGGGAAGAATTTTTAAATCATATGACAATAAGATATTTATCTTCAAAACAGTGAGAACTACTTGGTGAGATGGGGGAGCAGAGGCTTTCCGAAGGAAATTGATATGCTCAACAACCTTAAAGTAGTGTTCACAGTAAGTGTTTTACAGTTTACCTTACTTAATATTTACAAATTGGTTTGTCTTTTCTCTGTGGTCACTATCAGAACTCCTGCAGATTGAGACAGATGACGAAGGAAGCAGAAGTAATCTTAGAAACAGAGCAAGACAACCAGTCATTGAGTGCTTTAAGGCAGTGACAATGCTTCAGTCTGCTTTCTTCAAATCAATTGCTGTCTCATAAATTTAGTGATGACTTGATATTTTTTTTTATCTGCTGTACCTCTTGATTGCTACTATTTTCTCTATTTATCTTACCTTCTACTTTCTTCAAATTTTAATCTTTTCTGTGGGCTCAGTTTGGTTTTGTTTTTTTTTTTTTCCCAATTGATTACTGAGGCTCAATTTATTACTGGAGGTCCTGTTTAAATTTCACAACTTGGATCTTCTCGAAGTAATATTCCAATTTTTTTTTGTTTGTATCTTAGGATCTTGGAAATAAAGACCTTAGCAGAGACAAAATTTACTTAGTTTGTCAAATAGTCCGAGTTGGAAGGATGGATCTCAAAGACAGTAACTCAAAGAAATACACACAAGGATTACGGCGGCCTTTTGGAGTAGCAGGTATCTGATGTCTCCTATGCTACATCTAAAGCAGGGCCCAAGTGATACTTGCCCAGCCTGGACCATAAAATCTCTATTAAGACATGTCAGAATACAAAATAGCTATATCGTCTATCTTCCATATTTAATTTAAGTCCACAAAGACTGCACCTACACTAGCATTTTAGTTCAGGTCAGAACTGTGCTTTTGAATTTAATTTCTTAATAATTCATACTTACTGCTATGCAGTGCAAACTGAAGCACAATACCAGAGTATAAGAGAAATCCTTCAATGAAGCAAAACCAACGGTTATGTCTCAAAAGCACCACCAATGCATTCATATTTACATTCACGGGATTAGATCAAAACTAGTCCGAAGTAATTCTCACTTTACACACTGTCACGTTTGTAGTGTGGACTTTGCACTAAATGTTCTGACTCACAAATCTACCCCTATTGGGCTACACTGCTTGCTAGTGAAAAATCTCTATTTGCCTTAAGGCACAAGAACATTAATGTACAGCATTCATAGATGAGAAGAGCTATTTTGCAATGATATGCATTTTCTTTTACTCTTCTAGTTATGGATATTACCGATATCATAAAAGGAAAAGCTGAAAGTGATGAAGAAAAGCAGCATTTCATTCCCTTTCACCCGTAAGATACTCAAAGATAATTTTTTTATATGCACAAAAATACTTCTAGATCTCTGGCTGTGAATTGTTTCAAGAAAAAATATTTTTTCCTTTTAATAATTCCAAGTTGTAATAGTGCTAATTATTTAACTACCACTTTAAAAGGCACTTAAGACTTGACAGAGGTTACAGGCATGTTAAATGAATGTGTATTGCTACGAATGTGCTCCTTCAGACAGCTAGTACCATGTCCTATTTAACAAAACCTAAGTTAAATAGTTATACATATTCAACAATAAGCTTTACATGTATGGATAACTAGTAACTTACGTGCTTCTTTCAGTTTTGATTTTGAGAAAAATCTGAGTAAAAATTGAGTTTCGGTTAAAAAGTAGTTGAATTGTTACATGTTAACTTTATCTTCAAAAGCAATTCCAGATCAGCTGCCTAAAAATGTGATACTTGCAGATCAAATGCAGAGATGCCAGTATTCACTGGAAACACTTGTTCATTTTACATAGTACTGCTGCTATGTACCATAGAGAATAAGCTTAATTCCGTAAGACCCCCAAGTATGAGACACTAGTTTATTATTTTACTTATTTACAATTTGCTCCAACATGTTTGTTATGTAAGAATGTGTTTCCAATTTCAAAAGTAGATGAAAAATAATTCAAAGTTCATGAATCTGTCAGGCGCTGTATCTGGGAAAGTGGACTGCACCTAGTGTGTTGGTGAATGCATTCACATTGTGAATTCCTACAAAATTACAAGCTTTCGTATCACCAGTCTGTCACAAACTCCTTTTCCTTAAGTTGCTGACTGAATCTTTTCCACCTCAACGTACACGTAAGCTTAACGTGAGTGGTCTGCAACTCAGAGTCAGAGATAATGAAGTTACAGAACATACCATAAGGTCAAGTACTGCAAAGAGAACGGAGACTGTTTGTCATCTATGTTCTGAATGGTGTTTGATATATTTAGCACTTAATTCCTAGTAGACATTGTTCTTTATCTTGCAGGGTAGTGGCAGAGAATGACTTTCTACACAGCCTCCTAAGCAAAGTCACCGCATCAAAAGGCGACAGTGGTGGACAAGGTAAAGGAGATATATATTTTTTTTTTTTACTGTGGAACTTCATTTCATATTGTTTATGCTTTAGAGAAAAGTTTTTATGTTAGAGCTGTAGCATCGGCATGAAAGTGAGTCAACTTTGAAGCTGGAAGTGAAGAATCATGAGTTTGTTGCTGAACTGTAGAGGCAATTTAACTTGGCAGCTACAGTTTTGGGTTACAGAGCTTTTACTTTCAGCTACAAAAAGCAGGGGAAGTGAATTCTTGTCACTCTTTTGGTGGGTAGAAGAGGCAATGATCTGAAGACAGATTTTTTTTTTTTTTTTTCCTTACCATAAATGTAATCTTTTTATTTTTCCCCCCTCTTAATAGGTCTCTGGGTAACTGTGAAAATGCTTGTTGGAGATGTGACTCAAACTAGAAAGGACTATCCACATCTTGTAGACAGAACCACAGTTGTTGCTAGAAAGCTAGGATTTCCTGAAATAATCATGCCAGGTAGGATGTGCTTTGTTCGGTAATAGGAATGGATGCTGGTTTTCATTGCCTAGGTTACTGAGTATCAGCTGCATCCTTATTTACTTAATTCTGTAATGGGTAATGGAGAGGCTCTTTAGAATTCACTCTACATGGTAAGTTTTGTTCCAATACTAGAGGTTTAGATAAAATAGCAAAATCCTTGGAAAGTATTTTCTAGTACTTAAGCAGAAAAAATAAAATCAAGACAGTGAAGGATAATCCCAGCTCCTCGTACAAAGCTTTCTTGACTTCCAAGCAGATTATGGTGGATGCTTACTTGAATTTTAAATTAACTTATTTTTATTGTATCTTATCAATTTCCTTTAATAGTAATAATAAACACATGTGTTTACAATATCTTGATTTTTTTTTTTTGGATTTGTGATACTTTCCAATTAAAGTCACTCACTGTCTGCAGTGCTCCTTTTTTAAAAATGGATAACATACACCCCCCCGCCCAACCCTTCAAGTCAAATCTCGATACTTTTAAAAGTCATATTAATTTGTTCACAGAAGAAAATTAAAATATGAACCTCCCTCTAGAAAGAGAGCTGTGTATTGGGGGCGGGGGTTGAGGGGGGGTGGAAATCAGTAATGGCATCATCTGTCACCTCACCAGCAGGTGTCAGGGCAGGATGCGAATTGCTTCAAGTGGGTTAGGACTCCCATTCGGTTTGTTTCATATCACGTCATAGTATCGTCTTAGCTAAGAATAACAGAGCTGAAAATTTAAGTTCAGATGGAAATAACACATTTTTCTGTTTTACTGCAGAAAAAGAGGTACTCTGCAAATTTCTGTTGACTCTGTGCTCTCACAGCATTTTCATTGATTTTTAATCTTTCTTTTTTAGGAGATATAAGAAATGACATTTATATTACATTGCTGTATGGAGATTTTGATAAATACAATAAAACAACTCAGAGAAACGTGGAAGTGATAATGTGTGTCTGTGATGAAGAAGGAAAAGTGATGCCAGTAGGTTTTCTTTTTTCTGTATGACAAACATAGAAACATGAGTTGCACTTTAGAAGTAAGCCTTAAAGTTCTTATAAATTTTTATAAAGTTGTACAAAAACTTACAGTTCCCTCACTTGTGTCATCTTGTACTGATAAGTTTTATGATGTTTAAAGTAACATATCTATTTAAGTCCTATAAATGTCTTGTATAAAACTGTAAAGAGACACAACATTGAATGACCTCTTTTAGCTGTGCCAATGAACAAATGCTGTTTCTGACAATTATTGTGTTCTTACTCTAGGGGTTTTCTTGTGGAAATTCCCAGAGGAATACGATTTGCACATTAAAATGTTAGAAGTACCACTTCTGCTACATAACAAACACTTCATTTGTGCCAGGAAGACTGTGTCATTGTCCCTTGAATAAAGTCCATGGCACATAACTAAATTAGTGACAACAGATGAGTGCGGACACTACATATGCAACATAAAATTTGCAGTGTCTTATTGCTTGTCTATTTCTGGTTTGAGGAATTTTTGTCTTTTCCTTAGGGCTTTTAAACAATAGTTTAGTATTCAGGGGCATTTCTGGCCTTTCTTTTTCTGGTCTTTATACTGTTCACTAAATCAGTAATGTGACCAGGCGGATGAAATAACAACTGTGCTTCCTCAGACAAAATAAAGATGGAGTAAGTCATTGTGATTCATGACTTGCTGAAATGTGTTTATGAACTACAATTAAATGCTTGACCTAAAATATAACCTTAAAGCTTGAATAGAAAAAAAGTAAACCTATGTAATACTTAAATCCACAGAACAAATTGTAACCCTGATTACAAAATAGTACCTATAGCTGTGAAAACAACCACATGCCTTGCATGTACTGAAGTTAACTCTTGAGAAATCTACTTCATCAACCTCTACTCTGTCTATTCATAGCTAATATGCTTAAAATACATATACCAAAGTATTACGTAAAGAAATTAACCTATTGCAATGCGTTAAATCTTTCTTTCCAATATTATGTATGTTCAGTTCTGCAGATGCATCCTTTCTCCAAATACCAGGAAAAAGTGAATACTACTTTTCCCTTTTAGCCTCCAAGAAATAAATGAATACCAATAAACTTTCAAACACATGAATTTATATTAATTTCAATGTTTCTAACTATCCATGAATCAAAACAGGTTTATGGTCACTATACAGGAAACTGGTTGGATCTGTTTAAGTATCAAACTAGTTTCAGCTGAAGACCTAGCACTGGATTTACTGTTGCAAATGAAAGGCCTTTTGTTCCAAGTGAATGTCTCGGAATACATTCAAACAAGTCGGGTGTAAACCTTGAAAAACCTCTGTTCAGGCAGATGAGACATACCTTTCCGCAGTTAAATCACTCTGACCAAATGTTACAAATCATCTTCACGTATCAGCATCACATCCTTCTTCTCACAAGGTATCCTGGTGATCAAAGCAGACATCTAAGATACACTGAATTTTTAGCAGGAAAATGTCACCTTTGCAGTAGTTAGTGTAGCCTATATACGATTAGTTTAATTTGTGCTTTTAGTGGAGAACTTAATGTTTGCTTCTTTCCTGCACTTCAGTTTTATGTCTGATGCCTGGTGTCAATGATCTCGCCTCATCACTTATGAGCATTATCAGTTATTCTGAGTGTACAATCCTCAACTGCAGTCAGCTAAGAAAGATGGATGTAGGCTCAGTCTCTTCACAGATTCACTAAAGCAACTGAATTCTTAGGTTACAACAAATTTTGAACTTGATCAAAACTTTAAGTTGGATTTGTGCTAGTTCTGATAGTCATCATAGAATGGGAAATTCGAACTGTTGGAAAAAAGAGAGGAGGGCATGCGGTCACTACCTCTACAATGTTTAGTTTGGAAGTCACCTCAGGTGCGCAGCCACACATTCCTGAGATTCTGCTGGAATAGAGTTTTAAAGTAAGGGGAGAAATAAATGGAATAATGCAGCTAGATCACTTTTACTTTGTGTGTTTCTTCTACTAATTGAGATGAGGCCTTGGCTACTTAAGTTTGTCAGTTTGAGAAGAGACCCGAGCCTATGTATTTTCAGCACCCATCTCTTCTTAGAGCCCACCGTGTAACCCCTGTAAAGTGCACTCTATTTTGAATGATGCCATATCCATATTCAAAACTGCTTGTTCGCGACAGGCCTTCCCTCTCCACGTTCCAATCTGGCCCTGAACGCGTAGCTTTCATGGAGTGTCTCCAGAGGCTCCCAGCTGGAGCCGCGCAGGGTCCTGGGGCAGCCTCGCCCAGGCGCTGGGGCCTGTTACCCGGGGAAAGGTTTGCCTCAGCCCCCAGGCCTGCGCCAGGGCCCTCCTCACGGCTCCCAGCCGCCGTGGCGCTTCGCGAGGAAGCAGAGGGAAGACCGCCGTACTTACCTGCCCGCCGCGGTGAAGGCCGTGTGGGGCCCGGGGGAGCCCGGGCTTGGCAGCTGAGGGCGGGAAGCGAAGGCCGGGGGAGCTCGGTGTTGGCTTGGCCCTGAGCGCTGCGGCCGCCATGTCACGTTACCCCTCGGTGAGGGGTAAAGCTGGCGGGGGCCGGCGCGGGCCTCGGCGGTGCGCTGAGGTAAATCTGCCGGCAGCCGGGGGCGGGACTGCCGGGGCTGGGGGGCTCTTGTTGTTTGGTTTTGCTCAAGTCCTAAAGATTTACAGAAGTTAATGAGGCGCTAACCATTTGTTTTTTCCCTTCTTCTTGCAAGAATGCTGTTTGTTTGGGAGCGGGGGACAAACCCGTGAGTGAATATAGATCCGTTCTGTACTATCAGGTCAAACAGCCACGGTGGATGGAAACTTTAAAGGTACGGTGTAGATACTTTTCACTTGCATTTCGTTGCTCTTAATTTCTTGGTACCTCACACAGAAAAGTGGCACAGCATCATCTTTTCCTAAAAAAAATAACTCGGTCCTGAGTACGGCTAGAAGGATGGAGCCTTAGTCATACATGAGTTATTAGAGATATATGATTACTGAGGCTTAAAATGTGACCTAGAAAATGATGCAAAGATTCTGTTCAGCAAAACAAATGAGGTCATCTTAGATATCCTTATGTCCTAACACATCTCATCAAAAATGAAGTATTGCACTTGTTCTGTTGCAGTGAAACAATGGAGACAAGGAGCTTCAATTGCATAATTAAAAAAAAGCCCACTCAACACAAAAACCCAACACCCCTCCCCCAACATTACCATTTTAGAGAGAAAAAATGTCTTGGATTTCTGTAGAGACACACCAATAATTATCTAATCTAGCTTTTATCTCTTTGATTAGAAAATGCTCAGAAGCTTCCAGAAGTAATTCTTCTAAAGCATATCTCAGGCTTGCTAGTTGTGAGTGAACACAAAGGAGTACAAGTCTTCAGAGTTTAGAACTATAAAGTTGATAATATAAAAAATTGTGCTTTTTTAATGTAGTTGGCCTTACTTGTTGCATATTTGTTATACATAGGTATGCTGCCTTAAGAATACAGCAGTCATGAGTTTCTGGTATTCTACTCAAGGCTTTGAAACTCGATAAAAATATATTTAATTTATTTTGCCACTATTTTCTTACCTTTTTCACCTGTTTATTAATTGGTCATCAATTTATGTACATGAAACGTGGAACTTTCATAGTGCAGGGGTGTTGCATATGCTTAACAGTAAATAAGAAGACTTCAGTATACTTATTTTCTAGCATACAAGCACCCGTGTTCAGTGCTTTATTTCTATTGGTGGTGCTAGACTGTGAGCAAAGTCTAACAGATAATTGCTTATCAGCCACCACTTCTGATGCTGTGATCAGGCTCAGTAGTCTGTAAAAGGCATTATGGAGCCAGTAGAAGTGGTGCTTATTCAAAAATAGGAGTTCATTACAGATGAAAACCCCTCCCCCAGCTCTGTTCATTATTTTCTGATTTTACAAAAGGTAGCAGTCCCTATTGAAGACATGCAAAGGATACATCTGCGCTTCATGTTCCGACACAGGTCATCTCAAGAGTGTAAGTAGGGAATTTTTACTTTAGTGACTTTTAATTCATTGATGGATAGTCAACTGAAAATATTTTGCTTTGCAGCTAAAGATAAAGGAGAAAAGAATTTTGCAATGGCCTACATAAGACTAATGAAGGAGGATGGAACAACTCTTCAAGATGGCATCCACGATTTGTTAGTCCTAAAGGTATTGGATCAATTTTTTTCCTTTCTTTCCCCCACGAGACACCTTTTTCATATTGCTCTCTTTGATTGTATTGTTTTATTTTCTTAGTGCTAGATTAACTTTATTTTATTATTCTGTCAAAGATAAACATTACAGTTTTAATCTGAACAAAAAAAAGATGTAAGTTGTTCTATGGTCAGTAAATGTTGCTCCAAATTTTAATTAGAGAGATGTTATCTAAGAGCAATGAGAGACGGTTACTGTTCCTACTATTTTTACAGAAGTTTGTGCTTTTGGTCTTGTGTACCATAGAGGAAGTCATGCTAAAGCTCAGTGCCTGGATGTGTACAATTATTCTTCCTGAAGGAGGGAAAAGTGTTGTTTTGATTAATTTAGAATCTTTGTCGCATGAATAATCAGGATATGTCGTCTTAGACAATTGGTTTTTTGAACCTGCTGTGTGTAGTTACTGAGATGCATAAGTGAAAGTTTCAGGAATTTGATTTTGGATGTGAAGAACAATTTTGGCTATCCCTGACTGGACACAGGTAGCATTTTTGACTTTGTGAACTGAAGCAGGGAACAGATGTTTCAAGGTTTTTTTTTGTTTGGTTTTTTTTTTTTTTTTCTCCCTTGGAGAATACTGTTCAGCAGGAACTAAGAAGGAGAAATCACTTCCAATACAGAAGAAATTTTATTTTAGGTATTTCTTAGTGCTCTTTTCAGTAAACTAGTTTCCCATAACATTAATGGCAAGTGAGATGCATACAAATAAATCAAGTTGTTTAGGTGGTCCAACAAAGATTAATAGCACTGTATAAGTTTTCTTCTCTTCATTGGTATCGACATTAATAAATACTTAGACCAGAAGGAAAGCAATGATTACGTTGTGTGACTGTGTGGTTAATATTGGTTATGAAATTCCATGTAATTCATTACTGCATCAACCTGGTGATTTTTCCTGAAGTGATAGCATAGATGACAAATGCTAAACTGAGTTGACCTAATTTATGTTTAGGAAAGAGAGACAGATTTTTCTGACGTATGTTTGCCTATTCTAGAATTAAACATGGCAATTGTAAGCTGTAAGTGTTTTAAGCGGTCCTACATCTGGTCTCTCAAAATAAGTAATTAGAAAATGGCAATGTTTAAATATTATATTTTATTTTGAATCTTTTTGAGACACTTTTAGATGAAATTTTCAAGTCTTTTCCCCATTGTCTGTCTACATTGTCTCAAAAAGAGGAAGTCAAGATTTTCTTCTGGTTCCAGAAATTCTGAGAAGTAATTATTAGGCAAGCTTGATATAATCGTAAAAGTTAGTAATGCTTTCTGTTTTGCAGCATAAGCATTTTGCCTTTCCTGTGTCTAGGTCTCTTTATAGTCAATTTTCAACCTTATTTCTTGTTTGATAGGAGTAAAGAGTGCACACCTACAGTCATTGAATCAGACATGAACCCAAAACTTCAGAAAATTATTCTAGGTTATGGGTTTTGTAACTCCTTGTTTATGCATAATTGTAGACTAAGGGTCTGCACCTGAGTCAGATCTGTCATGATAGCGTAGGTATAAATGACAGTTCGTAAACTCATTGGGGAAATTTTCTTGAGTCGTTTTGTTAAAGAAAAGTTATACTCTCTGCAGAGTGAGGAATATGACTTTTATTGTCTTTGTCTAAAAACTGCTTTTCTGTCCTCAGTAAGAATCAAAAGCTGAGACATAAAAATCTGTGGGCGTTGTGGCATGCAACTTGATGAAACAGAGGAGGGAAAAATACCTGTAGTCTCTCTGTTTTTGTCCTATTCGTTCTACTGAAAAGCATAAATTCCATAACATCTGTTAGTTACTGCAGTATATTGTCTAATTTAGAATATAATCTTACCATGTCCTGATCTGTCCTTAAATTTTATATTAAAGATATAAATATTAAGTTATAATGGGGATACCACATTAGTGCTACTATTCTTTCCTTATTCAAACTCATTTTCTGTTCTTAAATTGTGTGCACACTATGTTGTCTGTATCCTGTGTACAGTCTTCAAGGTGATGCTCCATAGTCTATTGTATTCTGTAGCTATTGACTTTTTTTGTTTTAATGAGAAATCTGCTCTTTCTTTTGCTCTGCCAGTGGTGTCACCCCTCACAACTCCTTACTGCACCTTAGAACACATACCTTTATAATTTCAGTGTAGCATTTTCCCTACATGTTCATTGCAGCCTTTCTTGCTGACTAACATTGACTCTTGGTTTAGCTGTACGCACCGTGCTGAGACTTGGCTATTCTTTATCCTTTCGTGCATGCAGTTAAGACATAAAAATCTGTGAGGGTTGTGGCATGCAACTCGGTGAAATAGAGGAGGGAAAAATACCTGTTCCGTAGAAACATATCTTTTTGTTTACTTTTGTACAAAGCACAAAACAATTCTGTTTTTAAGTCCAGTTGTGTGAAATATGTCATAAATCCATATCTTGTTTTTCAGGGGGAAAGTAAAAAAATGGAGGATGCTAGTGCTTACTTGACACTACCTTCTACACGTCAACACATAGAAAATAAAGGAGCGACCATAGTCAGGAACTCAAGTATTGTAGGGGGGCTTTCAGTAAGCTCACGAGATGCGTTTTATATTTCAACTCTTGTTTGTTCTACCAAGTTAACTCAGAATGGTATGTATCTTCTAAACAAGGAGCAGTTTTAGAAAGAAGACTTTTGCACAAATGATAAATTGCATTTTAAATTTTAATGTCTGTCCATTTATTTTTTTATTAGTGGGCTTACTAGGTCTCTTGAAGTGGCGTATGAAGCCAGAGCTGCTTCAGGAGAACCTGGAAAAACTGAAGATTGTGGATGGAGAGGAAGTTGTGAAGGTATTATCTTTATGTATATTCTAATAATAGTTACTCTTCATGTCCCTTCATGCCATGGTAGAAAAAGTGCTATGTAGTTTCAAAATGAAACAGAAACTGGAGGGTCAGTTACAGTAAACAGGAACCTAAAGAAGCCTGTAAATTATACTTTCTTTTAGGAGTGGCATACAGTGTAATGCCTTTGTTAGGCATAATTTGCAAAAGACATGAGCAAAGCTCTTCATTAGAAGGAACAAGGAAAAATAAGGACCTGGACAGTATTCTTCATAGTGTTAGCCATTTTTTTTCTACTTGTTACTCACAAACATCTCATGTGTTGGCTACTGTTAGGCTATGGAGATTTGCAGGTTTACTGGTCAAATTTCCCTGCTTTCCCTGATAATTAATTTATTAGGATCCTTTTCTCCTTTCTGTTGTTTTATTTTGCTGGAAATTCAGTGCCTGAATGAAGAGTTCAATACCAAGACTATTATTTGGAGTCATTTCTGGTTTGGTCAGGTGCTTATGTCAAAGGAAAACTTTATTTTGAATGTGAATGGAAAATGTTATTTTAAAAACTTGCTGGATGTGAAGGCAGTAATGGTAAAATATTTTAATATTTTCCACAATCTCTGTTCAACTGCTTGTTTTTGTCTATCTGAAACATTGCAAACAATTCCCCCTGCTTTCTTTACAGTTCTTAGTATTAATTTACATGTTGTTATTAAAAAAAAAAAGTTTATCATGTACCCAATGAAGTGCTTTGTTCATTTAATAAGAATAGTATGAATAAAAGTTTGTTAATATTTTGGAAAGTGTCAGACTCCAGCATTCAGATTAGGAGTCTATTACACTTGTGTTACTCTTTAAATATAAGCATTAGATCTCTCTGAGAGGAGGACAGAGGAGGACTTAAATAGAAGTAGAATTTTTATTTTTTTTTCCAGCCAAACAAAGATTTGGTCATGGAAATGCTTTTCTTTAATTTAAAGTGGGCTTTGAATCAGATCACAGAAGTATGAAATGTGTTTTTAATCTTTATGTGTATGCAAAAATAGCAACTATTAACCTGTATCACTAAGGAAGTAGGAATGCAGGTTTAGATAGTTATGTCCCTTCCCTGTTATAATATTTTTAGCTTTTCCATACAGGTTAAGCTAAACATGTGTTATTGATTTCTCATGCATCTGAGGGTGTAGGTTCTTAAAATTAAAGAAACTAGAGGCTAAATCCTCAGAAGTGTTTTCTGAATATAAGTGATGTTTCAGTGAAGGCCTTTGAAATTCTAACTTGGGGGAAAGTAAGTCTGCTATCTGGAAATGGACTTGTGAGATTTTCAAGTTGAATTGGTTGCCAATTTGTCATTTCATGTTGTTTTATAGTTTCTCCAGGATACGCTGGATGCCCTGTTTAATATCATGATGGAACATTCCCACAGTAATGAGTATGACATCCTCGTCTTTGATGCACTGGTAAGAATCAGCACCGAAGGATTTTATTTGTCAAAGAATGCTATAATTTTGAATGAGCTATCAAGTTATTTATTTAATGGAATTAGTTTTAAAATTTTATCTACAGAACAGATAGACTATTACTGTTTGACTGGAAAGCAAATTTCTTTAAAAACTCTTAAATAGTGGATTATCAAAAATATTCCAGAAGACTAATACTTAAATTTAAAATGTGACTTAATGAAAAATGCTAATTATGTCTATTTCTGTTTAGATATATATCATAGGACTCATTGCAGACCGTAAGTTTCAACATTTTAACACTGTTTTGGAAGCGTATATCCAGCAGCATTTTAGTGCAACGTTGGCATACAAGTAAGTTTATTTTCTCTTCCTTTTTCTTTTTTTCTAAACCTCCACCATCACATTAAAGAAGGTAAATCTTGTTTGTGACTTTTCTGATGTAATTAATTGTGACTGTTGGTTTGATGCTTGTGTTTGCTTATCTGGAAATGAACCTGCCTGTGAGAAACACATATGATTTAAAGTAGAGTTAATTGACTTGGGTTAAATGATTCTTTGGCATTCATTTTTCTCTTGTCTGAATTTTGCTGTGTCTGAGCACTTCACCTGTATCCTGTCAAATTTGTTAAAAGAGACTTTGCTGTACAGTCTCTCCTGCTACATTCCTGGCCTTAACCAGAAATGCTCTAAGTGAGGGCTCAAGGATGTCCTTAACACATTTATCTAGATTTCCACATATTCTTTCACAGCAAACAAACTCATGGGGAAAAAAAGTGTTTGGGAACTGTGAAGTCGTCTTATGCAGTTCACAGACTGATGTTGCACCAGGAGGGTTTCAGTGCAGTGAACTGAAATTTTCATATTTGTTACGTGATCTGCTGTGAACTGGGACCATTACTATTTGTTTAATGGTCATGCCAGTGGGCAGGTGGATGGCCCTTTGGTTTTTTGGGTTTTTTGATTTTGCCTTTGTTTGTTTGTTTGTTTGAAGTTTATTCTTGGAGCTTCCAGATAACACCCAGATAGAAAGACATGGATTCATAGAAGAGAATAAAAGCTGTAGAGACAGGTTATACAGTAAATTTAATACTGGATTCCTACTTTATTTAAAAAAGGTTTTTGCAGATGATGGTAGGATAAAATTGCTTTGAATTATGAAGAAAGATAACATCTTCAGTTAGTGCTGATCTTGGGGAAGTGCTATAACACGATAGATGTATTTTTTTCATCTGCCTAAAGTCTTGTTCTGGCAGCTTAATGGGGTGGCAGATCGAAGCAGAAATTTAATTTGGGATATGAATAATGGATGGAAGACCTTATCTGAAGGTTTGGGGTAGTTGAGGATATCTTGTAGTGTCCTGTGATGAATTTGCATTGGTTCCAACTCAACAGGAAATGTCATGCAGATCATGCATTAGAACATGAGTTTGCTAGAATTGAAAGGCAGTATTGCACAATCAATCCTTTCTCACATTCTAGGAAATTTTAAGTTAAAATTATTGAGCTCAGAAAGCTCACCTTGCTCGGAGTTTCTGATGATTTAGTCAAAGTGGCAGAGGCAAAATATTGTTTGATTGTTCCCCAAATCATGAGTTTACTTGGCATCATTGGCTCCATGCACATCATGGAAGATGCACACTGTTTCAAGAATCATTTATGAAATAAACAAATATCTGTAGGTGGCCTAACTCATAGTTAGGAAGGAGATACTGTGTCCCAGACATAGTATGACTATATTGCGATATGGTATTTTGGCCAAACTGTTAGATATTTATTCAGTTACTACTTAGTCATCCATTTGCATCTAGCGTTATAGAGCTCTGAGAGGACTTAACATTGACAGTTGAGGGACATGGAGTGGACTGCCCTCGTATATAAGTTGGATAAATTTTGTTCCAACTCAGTACAAAGCCGTGAATTCACAGGAGCTATTAAAAAGACAGAAACAGGATGTAGTGCCCAGAAGACTGAGAGGCTGAAAGCATGATATTTTGGTCCTGTAATGTGAGTTAAGCTAGTACAGTGGGATTGAGGATGTGTCTTTTATTACACAGATAGAGATGCACATGCATACACGTACATATATATCTATATTCCGTGCAGTAGCAAGCAGTTCTTGGAGGTATTATTTGCATGCCAGTTATGCTCCAAATATAGTGGTTACTTACAAATATTTTGTCGCTCTAGTTGGCGAACTGTTAAGTTTCATCAACATGCAAGTGCTAGTTTGGTTTTTGTTGGCTGGTTTTGTTTGTTTAGGGTAGGGCATAGTAGGTTTCCATTTTTGTAGTGAAGCAAGAAAAAAAAAACCCCTAACCATCCTGATTTTAATTCTTCTTATGGCTGCATTAAGATCAAGATTACAACTTTAATATTAGTTTAGTGGTTCAAGATGAAAATGTAACTCTAAATTAAAGGACTTATTTTTAGATGAGCTTTACACTTTTTTAGCAGGTGTGTTTAGAAAAAAGTCACCTTGGAAAGCAAGGCAGTGTTTAAATAAAATAAGTACTTTGATCAGATATTGCTGTGTACCAGAATATTGTACTATATACATGCAGCTAATTTAGAGCATGTAGTGGTGTTTAATCACTGCTTAAGGTAGGTGGGCAGAAGTAACATTTTTTGCTAGCTTGTGCATGTATATTGCAAACTTCCAAAAAAGTGCTTCCAGAATTGTGGAGTTATGCTGCTGTTTTGAGATTTCCAATTGCTTTCTTGCTTGTGCAGTTAAGAATTTACTCCTTGTTTGTTTGTACTGATAGAATTTGTGCAACATAAATGCAAAAATACATGCAGTACATTTTGTTGTGTGCGCTTGACTAAGCGTAAACATTTATTTAGGGTAGCCAAGCAAGTTAGAGAAGTTGATTTTTAAAAAAAGGTTATTTTAAAAATGTGTTTTTAACTTCAGGAAACTAATGACTGTTCTGAAGACTTACTTGGATACCTCCAGCAGAGGGGAGCAGTGTGAACCTATCCTAAGAACTCTGAAAGCACTGGAATATGTTTTCAAGTTCATTGTTAGATCACGGACGTTATTTTCACAGTAAGTACCCAGGCTGTTGCCATTTAACTAGCAGTGGAATATCAGAAATAGAAGTATACCTGAGAAATAGAAAAAATGGATTCCAGACTAGAACTGTATTTTTTGTTTTTCACGAATAAAACATAAAAGCTGGCAACTGGCCTAACATACAGGCATTGCTGAGATATTTTTTGGAGAGGGAATCTTAAAAAATCTGCCTTTCAGTTCGCAGTGTAAGTTTCGGAGATGTATTTAGTAATAGCAGTCGTTTTCAAGAGTGATTATTCTTTGTGTCAGGTGTCTTGGCCGAAGACCAATGGCTAGCCAAACATTGCGACAGATGGCTTGAAGCTTGATGCCTGTCCTTGAGTTCATGGTGTTCAGCAGCTCAGACTGTACATAGAACAATGTAATTTTCAGTAATCATTGTCTAACTGAATTTAGAGTTTCAGATCTCCAGTTAAGGAATTTATAGGGAAGACTCAATGGACTAGGAGTGTATAGCTCAGCCAAACAGATGAGGTGTAATATTTACAAGCAGTATTCAGATTTAAGGGAAAAGGCAATGGGGAGAATGAAGGACATGAAAGCTGGAGGAGAAAAACTACGCTACAGTAATTGCATCCCCCATTTCCCCCCCTAGCCTGTAAGGACTCTCACCATATCCCACAGATCCCATCCACATCCCATTTCCTGTCTTTTTTTCTGCTTCATCTTTTTCCATTTATCCTTAGCTGGTTTCCCCCTAATACTTGTTCTGTTGTCCATCTGCTACGTGGCTGAAGATAGGCAATCACAAACTCGGGCCTATATGTAGACCAAGCGGTTGGATGCTATGTTTGTGATTGGCAGTCAACAGAACAGGAAGGTATTCCATTTTATCTCTCTTGCTCAGTGGGAGCTCTAATACAGTTTTTCTCTGTTACTCCACTGCTCTTTTTTCCAGAAAATCCATGTAGCTTTATAGTTTTGTGACCTTAAGCATATTTGATGCATTATGAAATTTTAGTTGAAGTAGGAGTAGATTCAGAAGTTACTTGCTGCTGGTAGATAGTGTCCTGGCTTAAGCAACACAAGGCTAATTTCTCTTCTCATGCATGGGAAAACTGCACTTTCAGACGACTCTAGTGTCTGAATTTGTGAAAATATTTACTTTATAGCTAGCTATGGTAAGTGAGATTCAAGCTCTCGGTGTTTTTGAGTTTAGCCAGGTGCAGGGATGTGGAGGAGTGAGACCCAGGCACCTGGCCCAAGCTGCCAACAGGATTATTTTGTACCATGAACATCACATTCAGTATAAATTAGAAAGTTTGCTGCAAGTTCTCTCTTCCTTGACGTCTGCGATACGGAGAACTTCTTGCCCCCATGCTGGTCCCCTGAGACCTTCCCTTCCTCCTGAAGCTGTAGTGCTCTCAGTGTCCAAAATTTGCTATCCCCTGCTGGGAGTGCACAGCTTCCTGCTGATAGAGGTGGCTGAGTATAATCCTTGTATATTTTATATTGGTACTGGGATCAATATTGGCTCTTTAGCATTATTAATGTTAATCATCTAGTCTTATTCTATTAAATCTGTTTATATTTTCAGCCCTCGTATTTCCTTGTTTTTCCCGATTCCCCTTCCTGGGTGGGGAGGGATCATCGGATGATAGAATAATTGTCTAAATGACAATAAATAGTTGTGGGTTTCTCAAACCATAACAGACAGTCCCTTAGAAACATTCTTGCCTCTAGGACCTTAGTATTTATAGGTGGGTACACATAAACATGTTGAAAAGCTGTATAAGGAAGGAAATGGTGCTCACGTGAATAAAATATAGCTAGTAGTTCAAAAGCTTAGTTTTAAATCTTTTTAATAGGTCTCATGGCAGAAAGGGACACTTAAAGTTTTGGGTAAGGAAGCGTTATGTAGAGGATTATAGAAAACTTCTTGTATGGATGAAGGTCAGAAAGCGGGGCTTTGTTGCGGGGAGAACTTTGTTCTCCATTTTAATCCCTAGTATTAACTGTCAGCAAAAAGTATGACTTGGACAGTCTGTAGTAAACTAGGTTATTGCAATATATTGCGTATTTAAGTGATGAGCTATACATATCTACTCCCTTTAGTTTTCCCTATAAATGCTTTCACTGGAGGTCTGAAACTCTAATTCAGTTGCACAGTTATTATAGGGTGTAATAGCTCTTGCAAATGGTAGCCTCTGGCAAAAATAACCAAACAGTGGGGAAAAAAATCACGTGATACTGTACATCCTTTGTTATATCACAACATTGCTGTTGTGATATAACTTTTTGCAGTCAACTTCTTATTGTCAGGTTAGTCATGAAAAAGAAGAATATACGGAAAAAAATGGATTAATGTGTTTTCTTCCTAAGAGAAAAGTTAGGATTTACGATTAAAGTACTACACTCCGAGGGTTGAGATTAGCCTTCTCCTAGACAAATATTTTGAATTAATAGAGCTGAGACAGATCTTTAGATCGTTCTCTTATTAATTTGATGGGCCGCTTGAGAAACTAAGATGCCTTGTTGAAAGCTAAGAGACATTACAAAGTGAAAATTGTGTAGGAAAGACATGAATTAATGACTTCACACGTTAAATGTAAAATGGGAGACTTTTTATCTTGTCAGGCAGGTACGTCAAAGATAACCAAGTGCTACTTTAATTTGCATTCATTCAATCCTGTTGAAGTGAGAGAGATGTAATGAAAGCAAAAGTTCTTTTACTCCAGTCAACTGAACTAGGGTTATGTCTTGCAGCTGTTTATTCAGTGACTACATTTTGTACAAAGGCCATAAATATTAGCCAAAGGTTTACATAATACAGACTCTGAAAAAATGAAATGTTTTCATTGTCCTAAGGTTGTTTTCGGTGGTGAAGTTCATGTGTACTGTTGTGATGAAGTTGTTTCCAAAGCAAATGATTAATCATCTTTAAAAAATTGCTTTCACAGAAAGTGATTTTAATTGAAATTTAACACAGCAAATTGTATCTAATTGGAAGCTAGATGATATGTCAGGAAATAGAATTGTCATTCCATGTGGCTTAAATTAGTCCTGGTGTAAATTAAAGAAGCATGTTTAATGTGTGTTGTGTGATGTTTCTGCCTCCCTCCTTGCCCCACAGGTTTAATCAAGAAAGATTCAAATTTCCACTTGCATAAAAAAATAGGTTTAAGAAACTTCATTTACTTTTGTAGCAATGTTGTATACTCAATAAAAGCTGTGTCAGTGCATTAGCCAAATAACTTTAATAAATAGACTGAGATAGTCACATTGTTACAACTTACATGTACTTAATTCTGTCAAAAAAATAATTTTAAATAGCCCTCACGTGCCACGATCTCCAGTATGATTAAAAAACCTGTAAATCAGTTAATCAAAACACAAGCTCCTAAAATACCACTTTATAATTAATAAGATAATTAAAAGATAATTAGTAATTATGTAAGTGTGCTTGTACTAAAACTTACTTGATTTAAGATGCCTTTCACATCCAAGTTTTTCTGGTATGCATTTTTTATACAACTATCACACCTCAGTAGGAATGTACCTCAAGTAGTGTGCATCACATGTGTTGTATACGTGTATATATAAACTTTTTCAACTCAAGATAGTGTTTTGGATCTTGGTGTTCCTTTCCAATAACTGACTTAAGTCTCACTGAAAACCATTGACCTAAAACAGCGCAGAGGCCATGGGCCTGAATAGTTAACCTCTCAGTGTTTTCTCCTCTTCAGAGCTTCTTGCTGGTCACTGTATGAATAGCAGTTTTGATTTTTCCTTGCTGTAGACAAGAGCTCTCAATTTGCCTTTAGTTCTCTTACGTTTCAAGTTGAAAAGCGCATGACACTGGAATACAGGACTTTAAAAAGAGGGGTTTTTCCTCTTTTGGTAGAGAAGGCAGTACCTCAGAGGTGCAGCATTTAGTTCATGTTATCCTACACACCTTTCAGGCTTCTCTTGTTGCCTAGGCTTCCTTCTTAGCTTGTTTTTCTTTGACTTTTGACAGCTGATTCAGGTAACTAATTTACTGTGACAGCAGTGTTTTTTACAGTTTATGTAATCAGTATTGAGTATTAATAGCTAGTATGAGCAGTACAGGAGAGATAATATGAAAGTTTCAAACATTAGGACAGAGAATGAAGAAAAAATGGAGTGAACTTAATTTAAATGCATTTTTTAACTTAAGCATCGAGTAGAGACTTTTTTCAAAAAGCAGACTGGTTACTGGGGACAGTAAAAATAGCTGTTTGAAAAAGTGTCCATGAACAGTAGAGGAAAGAAACAATGTGATCAATGTGATAACATGTGAGAAATACCCTAGAGTAGCTCAGTTGTCGTGGAAAGAAATCACAATTTTTTTTTTTTTTTTTTT